>CM054168.1:33826861-33848443 GCA_028751875.1 Rapana venosa
TCTTTTGATGTATGATACATTATTCTACCTATAAAACTGACAAAGTTATGGGTGTTTGAAATGGGTGACACAGCAATTTCACATTCTGAGAAAATCGGGTTTAAAGTTTTTCACCACTCTAGCTAACTAACACCTTAGCAACGGGTACTTCTATTCAACTGATGATAGCCAAATTTGGCATGGTGTTAAAACATACCATTTCCCAGCATCAGACAAAAAATCATGTATATATTGACTGTCATTGCTGTGATATTTAGCTAACAACACCCCCCCCCCACACACACACACACAGACTGCATGTAAAAAAACAATAGAGTACTCATTCATTTTCCTTGAATCAAAACAATCAAAGAAACACACACACCACACACACACACACACACACACACACACACACACACACACACACACACACACACACACACACACACAGATTACTTATTCATTAGCCTTGAAAGAAAATGATCTTTAAAAATAGAGAAGAAAAACCACACACACACACCACACACGCTTGCGCGCGCACTGCCTACGCCCCGGTGGGGGAAGGATGAAAAAAAAACTGTATAAACTTAATATTTTACTCTCAATAAAGATCATTTTGACTTGATCATTTTCACACACACACACACACACGTTCATTCAGTTTAACAACAACAACCACACACACACACACACATATGACAGTCAAGTAAGTTTAAAACAGCTCCCACATTTTCTCATGTCATGCACTAACAGCTGAAATGCTAAAAGTCTCCCTAGTAGTGTCATCTGAACAGTCTAGATCTGCAGCTTTGATCTGTATGCATACCCATTATTATTAACATTGCATGCAGGTACCAGCACTTCTACATCTAACCTTGAACCCTAACACACAGATAGCAGTTCATTTCATTCAAGCCGACTGGCGAAGTTACTTGGGGCTTTCTTCACGATCACGATGGTTTTATTTTTTTGTCTTCACAAGATGCAGCAGAAATTTTTTTGTAAATAATACACCTGGTTTGTACTGATCTGCTATTGGCAGAGTGGAAGATCAGCTAGAAATGAGCCATAATGCCCATTATTCTTTGCAAACAGCAAAGTTTCCCAGCCATGCGTTTCTAAAAATAGAACAGAGATGTCGCCAGTGAAACCCCGCCCAACCAATCATAGACCAGCTGCTTGTTGGTTACTACAGGTGGTGTGCGTCCTCAACTCTCATTGGTCGATCTTCTCGAGCTTTCAGGTTTTGTTTATACCTAAACTACTGGAAGCAGTATTTCTGATTGGTTAGATTTCACGTAAAGGCTGCGTGAAATGGAAAATATAGATCACAGCCTTTCCAATGGTGTATGACATGTGTGGGGCCCTGTCAGGGGTAAGGATAACGAGATGACTGAAATTCACGTCGTAATGATGAAGGACACTGGAAAACTGCTGTAGGGTGGGTCGATAAAAACTGTTTAAAAACACATTTTAAAATCAAATCTAACCTTTTCAAACATATAGATAGGAAATTTAATGGCTACAGATTCAATTTTTGATAAACAGTAAATTGGCCCAGAGGGACCGCACCTTTTTTTAGGGCATTCTTTTCTGTAGTGCGCGATACGCTAATTTATCAATATATCACTATCAATATCTATATATAACTTCTCTATCACTTATATATCATCAACAACCCTTTCATTTCCCCCCCCCGTGTGTGATATAAAAACAAAACAAAATCACCGACCCCCCCCCCCCTGGAATTTCTGAGACAATATACTACTCAAAACACCGCTTACTGTGGTTTATTTTCTTTAAGCGTTGGTTCTCGGGGTTTGTTATTTCATGCCTAGAGGGCTATTTCTTTGTGCTGTTGTAGGTACTATTATAGAAAAGCACTACTTAATAATAATCATATAATAATAATAATAATACTAATAATCATAATTAATACTACTAATACTATAATTAAAATAAAATAATGGATACTAATACAAATAAAATAATTATTGTTTTTTAAAATTAATGACGTTTTCTAGCAGTGAAATCTACGTAAAACGAACAAATGAAGCGCTTGCACTCAAATATTTACACACATGCAACTCTCCATGATAATTAATGAACAGCTTTCAAACTCCGTGCCGTGCGTGCGCGCGCCGCGCGCACCCACACCACACACACACACACACACACACAAACACACTACACACCTACAACATACTGGAGAATATACACTTAGGAGCGTGAAGATGCTGTTGAAAATTAGGGACAGTATACGGAGGGGAAATTATCAGTTAGAAAATAAAGTGTGTTTTGAGTGGATTTGAAGGCTTCAAGTGAAGGCTTTTGGCGAAGTTAAAGAGAGGAGGTCATTCCAGGTGGATGGACCAGAAGCAGAGAGACGAAGTGCGGACACAGTGGTTTGTTTGAAGCTAGTTCCCTATGACACCATATCATAGTCGAATGAATACTGCCTGGGGTGGTGGCCCACCACAAATCCCTCAGCTGTCTTTCCATGAACGAACCGTGAAGGCTTTTGACACACCAATAACAGACACTGAAGTGTGTTCACCACAGATAGCAGGTTTACTTAAAGCCCAGATCAATGTAGCCACTGTCTTTATCCACCCCTTTGCCATTGTTTTGTATAAAATTTTGTGTCTTATGGAAAATAGTCAGACGTATATATCATACAGTTCCCCTTGTCGTTGTTTCAATGGTATAGACAATCATTCCTATTTTTGGGGTGGCCAGCCCAGGGTTGTAGGACATTTATAGGGGAATCCATATTTCAACCTTGCCATGCGACCCCAACCCACGGGCCCCTGCGCTGTTTGTTCATGTTCGTAACATTCAGTATAACTTTTTGTAATTATGACACCAATGAAGACAGTGATAGCCAGTGGTTGACACCAACCTGCATGCCTTACAAAGTTATGTTTTAGTGAACACCCACCGTGCAGGTTATATGTCACACGAGGAATGGCGGCATGAATCAGAGACAATGTTCATATATTTCACATGGTCATGAGTCACATGCGCGATGACAGGGGACGGTTGTTATGGAAGTGCATGAGTTTTGCGACACTTGTAGGATCAATCTCTGCGGCGGCGTTTTAAGCTTGGACTGTGCTGGCCAGTCTTCCCAATGAACAAGTAGGTCCACGTAAACTCCATACGGCAACGAGCTGGGGTAAGAGCAGAAACATACTCTGCCTCTTGTGGGCTTCCACCCCTGACCTTTCTGTTTATATCCAGGCTGGCTAAGGCCAGATCTGTTACATGGCAAGCAGGTGGTTGAGACATTTTTTTATTATTGCATGGCTAATTTACATAACATTTTGTTTGTTTATTAGTTTTTTTACACACTTCTAAAGCCTCTTGACTACATCGAAACTAGAACTAGACAACTTACACCATAAGTATTCCGCGTGTTCAATAATTCCCTGTGCAGTTGCTGATGTATACACCAGTGTCGGTACGTTGATGGGAAGCGGAGTTATGCGGGGATTCCACTGTTCGTCTGCACTGTGGGTATTGAGGCACGTGTCACTGTGCTGACTGACTCATTGTAGTTCAGGCATTCCTGTCTCTGTGTTGGATGTGACTCAGGCGTAGAGTAAACCTGGTCATTCTCCCGTGGGGTTGACCATACTCCGCACTCAACTCCCAGGTAAGCGACAACTGCAACTCTTTTTTCTTCTGTGACAGATTCTCTGGAGTTGTGAGGGCCTCAGATTTGGTCCGTCCAGCTCCATGCACCCAACTATCCTCAAGGGACACGAACCGGGTCGTCGCGGTGTGTGTGTGTGAGTGTGTGTGTGTGTGTGTGTGTGTGTGAGTGTGTGTTGTGTGTTGTATTTGTTGTTGCTCTTCAATTCACGTCTGTTCACTCAAAGTGATATTCGACCAGTGTGTGTGATGTGTGTGTGTGTGAGGTGTGTTGTGTGTGTGTGTGAGTGTTTGTGTGTTTGAGAGAGAGCGCGAGATCGTGAGTGGAAACTATTGAACTGTGGAAAATTTGGTCATTGGGGCGTTTAAAGATTTGGGCTCAACTCTTAAGAGTACTCAGGTTCTTCTATTCAAACAATGACGAACAACGTTTCTGCGTTTAACACACCCCCCCCCCCCCCCCCCCGACCCCTTCCAAACCCACACACACACACACACACACCACACACAACTCACATACAACAACACCCACACAACACACCTTGCTTAGATCTGATCTGATAGACGATCTGCAATCTAAATGGTCACGCCTGTGGCCAGTTCAGATATCATTTGTACAATGGAATTGTAGATCTTTCGAACAAAACCTAAGATTATGGCGCAAAGTTCGAGGTCCAACACTTTCACGTTCTATGTCCAGGTTTTACCTGGTACAAGCCAAAAGTTACGGATTGAGGTAGATTTATTATCCCCCTGATATCTGATCAACAGCAGCATCTGACAGAACAACAATGACTACTACCAATAATATACTTATTATTTGCTATAATATGCTTGATCCCCAGAACCTGTGCTGTACAGTGTTAACAGATATTTATCATGCGCTGTCTGTATCACGTTTTCAGATTCCTTAAACAAAACACTTGTGTTCCGTTTATTACCAAGCCCTGTAAACATGATAATACTGGTCTTGTGAAAAACTGTACTAACCACAGAACACTGGTAATTAGTGGTGACTATAAAACCATTACCATTTTGGGAAACTCGGTGTACCCCTGTGCCGTACAGTTTGTGAAAACCTCGTGGCATCACATTATTATTACTTAATAATAATAATAATAATAGATCATAATATTGAATTATATAGCGACTCTATTTGCAAAAGACAAATTCAAAGAGAGGCACCCAACTAATCTTAACAGTCATAAACCATTGACAACTATCCATCGTTCAAACAGATATTACAAACCTGGTTACTGAGACCAATCAATGAAATTAAATTGCAAATAGGCAATTGTTTTTTCTCAACAGCAACACACACCACACATGCACACACACACCAACAACACCCCACCCACCACTCACAACACAACACACACACCCACACAACACACACACACACTAAAACAACAGGTCATATACTTTCCGAGGGTGCTAGGAAGGGTTAGTGCTCGAAAAAATGAGTGGCTGATGGATCATGTACTAATACCACTTGTAATATTCTTAGTATTTTTAATACTACATTTATTTGGAAGCACATACTTTTAACTTTACAAGTGTTTACGATGGATTGGTCTAAACAATGATGCAGGTGTGCACACCTACCATATTTAAAAATTTAAAACAATCGTTTCATTTGGGAGGTATTGAATTTTTACAGCAGACACTGGTAGCTCTCTAGTGGACTTACTTTTTTGATCGGTTTCTAGCGTTTCTTTGAATACTTTGTTGTGTTCATTCAAAATCCCCTAATTCACATCCATCAGCTTATGCCAACCAAAGTTAGACTCTCAACTTGTAATAGAGCTGTGTCATTACTTCATTCTTCATCATTACACCGGAAACGATACACTTTCTTTGTTGGGTCCATTCCACTTAGGTGGATAATCACAGTGACGCATTGAACCTTTACAGCCAAAAGGTCACAAACCATTAACCGATCGGAAAAAAATACAATTCTCCTTGTCCACTCACGAATGTTATCAAAGTCTGCAAAAAGCACAGCACACGTTATTCAGTGTGAGAAGAAAAGGCAAGTTGTCTTAGTGTAATGACGAGATGGTAACCTGGTGCTTTTGTTAAAATATAAAAATCGATTTTTATCATGTAAAACACAAATGTTTGTCTTGTTGTAGTGGAATTCAACAGTTATACGCCCCAAATATGATCAGAACAGGTTTCATGAAAAATTTGGCCTTAGAATAACTTTTTGATCATATATTGATGTGCAGTCATAGCCACAAGTACAAACTTTCCTCCCTTAGCATCTAATCAGCGGTTTCAGTGATCTTTACTGAGATATTTTTTTTATCAAATCATTATTGCATAGCCCAATAATTAATTGTTAAGATTATAATGACTTTAAAAGATGATCAGTCTGGGTTTAGATTTTATTCGTTGGTAAGTTAAGATATATATTTATTGTAGTTAGATTCTGATGGACACCATGGGAATTTTTATCATTTCTGTATCAATAATTATTTGTATCTTCTTTTTTCCCTCCTAGTTCTGTGTATATTTGCTTGATATATCATCCGATCCCCCCCCACATCACCATTTCCCCTTAATGTGTCTAATTTCACATTTAGTGAAGAGACGTAAAATGAAGCGAACACACACCGATCCGAAGCTGTCTCGGTAAATATATATCAACCCCTTGTAGATCGATATTATACATGCATCTATAAGAATATATCTATGTGCCGTCATACTCGATTTTAATTCAGATGAAATATGTCCTTGACATCGTAATCATCAACTACGCACACATGCTAACTGCAAATAATGTTGGTTCTTAATAACCAAAGTAAACCCTAACATTTCCATGTATTATTATATATAAATAATATATATATATATATACTAATATAATATATATTATATATATATCTATATATATATTCATATCTATAAATATAATAAATATCTCTTCCCAGACCTCGAGCGGGGTAAGGCGGAGAAGAGAGAGGAGCATGAGTTGTGAATATGTGTAGTGGTAGGACTGCGTCTGTGTCACTACATCATGTAGTTACATAGCATTAACACCACCCAAACCACCCACACACCCACAAACACCCACCCAATCATTATGAAGCGCTAATGCTTACAAAAGACTCAACCATATTATTGCCCACAAACACCTACTAAACCCAAGGGCTTATACAACTATCCATTTATAAAACTTAGCTTCACGTCCTCGCTTGGGCTAACAGCTTTCCGAACGTACCATCCAAGCAGTTTACGGACTCATGATATGGTCAGCTCTGGTAAAACGTTCAAGATTATGGAACACATCATGGTTCTGCTCAAAATATCCAAAACAAACCTTGTAAATAGGGTACCATTTAGAGCTTTTGATAAATTACTTATAAAAATAAATGTTTACCATTTCTTTTAAAAAAAATACATGTTTGTACCTGCATTCATAATTAAAAAACTGTTATGATGTACGGCAAAAAGTCACTTTGAGTTTATAATTGTAATTTTAGTAGACTTATAAATATACACTTAAATGCCGACATATAACACAAACACACCTGCACACTCAGCTCGCACGCACGCACGCACGCACGCATGCAACGCGCGCGGCGCAGCCCCCCACACACCCCCACCACCCCAACCACACTCGCGCGTGGCGCGCGCCCGACCTGCAAACCCCTGTCAAAGAAGTATGCACTTCTTTAAAGGCATTGGACCATTGACTTCCAGACAGAGTCGATGCCCTGAAGAATGTTTCATATCTAGAACTGTTTTTTTCTTAGCAAATGGACTTTGTCATTTCAAGAATATGAAAATTATTGCACGGTACAGACCACAAATTGGCGGTTACTTGTTATTTTATAGGTCATTTGCTTATAAACAGGGCTTGCCAATTTCAATGTTACATATTACAGTTTAAAGTAAGTATAATTACGAATTCCAAAAGATACTCCGAATTCCGCCCCACCAGTTATAAAACAAAGGATTCGGGGACCGCAAAAGCTACAAACTTCAAAACCATCATGCAATTCCCCACCAAGAGTCTCCATGGCTAGGCTGTCATCTAACCTGTCTTTTTTCAGCAGGCAACATTAGTAGAGGGATAGAAACCCCAAACTAATCCGACCTGGATGAATCAATCCCCCATAGCACCATGTTTCGCAAATCACCCTGCTTTATTGCTAAGCATTTCCTCTACCTTCATAGACATTATACTTGAGGATGGCAACGACCCCTAAGAATCATGTATACCAACACAGAGTCCACGTTATGTTGTGTGTTGCTGCAGAGGTCACTATGGTTTGCAACCAGTTGTCTGTAAGTAATTTTATATCACTTTTTGTCTGCATCTTGTTAAGTGTTGTTCACATGTGTAACTTTCTCAGTCTGAAGGTGTTGCTGGTGTTGATGACTGGATGTTCCACTGACGTTGTTCTGCAGTCTGTTCTACTGTGGCCACTGTCTCGTGGGTTGACAAAGTGTTGATTAAGTGACTTATGTCTTGCCCATCAAATCAAGATTGATTGCATTCATGTGGCCACTGGTTTTGTGTGAAGGAAACAAGTGATTCTTTAAATGTCTTTAGAGAAAACTTCTTTTACATAATGTACAGTGTTGGCCTTCCCCTGTGTGGGTTCTGGATGTGCGTTTTTACACTCGTACTCCTTGGTCAACCGTCATATCAAATGTTGACAATAGTAGAGTCTTTTTTAGTGTGCAGTCGTTGTGTGTGTGCATCGCTTGCTTTGAGTTGTAGGCTTTTTCACTGTGGACTCTTGTTATTGTTTTTTCTTCTGGGGGGGGGGGGGGGGGGGGGGTGAGGTTATGTTGTGTACGTTTTGTGTTGTGGTTGTGTTTTTGGTTTGGGAGTTATTGTCTTAGGGGGTGATTTTGTGGGGGTGTTGTTGTTTGCTTTGTGGGGGTGGGTTTTGTTGGTGTTAGTTGGGTGCTTATTTTTTTTTTATTTATTGGGTTGTGTGTGGTTTGTTTTGGGTTTGGTGGTGTTGGGGTGCGGGTTGGGTTGGTTTTTTGTTGTGTTTTTTTTTATGGGATGTGGACATCCATGAGCCGTTGTAACTTCTTTTTCTCGAAGAATTTTTACAAGTGTTACATGGTAAGATTTTTCCCTGCACTACAGCCGTTCTCTTATTCTGAGGTCGTGTACTGCTGTTACTTTGAAAGTGTCTGTAGGTGCAGCCATAGTGCCCTGTTCCAGTGCAGTCAGGTTGTTGTTGAGTCACATCAGTGTTGTAGGGCTGGGTGTTTATGCGGGAGCCCCTGTTCTTGATATAAGCGGGTGTTTTTGTGTGTGTGTAATCACCATTGGACTGTGGCCAGAGTGTTTTCTTCGTACCTTTTCCCATGTCGGCTTAGTTTCAGGTTTACCTGCATACAACTATCGAGTGTTCCTGATGGCTGTTGTACACATAACACAGCGGAATGACTTTAATCGGCGTTGAGTAACAGATGTGTTTAGCAGACAATTGGAGATTATAAATCTCACACCCTTGTAGTCTGTGAATGTTATGTGTTGTGTTGGTGTATTACCAGATTCTTTATTTCCAGATTGTGTCCTGATGTCCTAGTGTGCTTGCTATAACCAGTTTTGTTGTGTATTGATATGTCTTCATATTTTTCTCTTACTTTGTACATATTTTTATATTTTTCTTTAACTCTGTGGACCCAAGCCTATCAATAAACCCTTGGAAGAGGGATTTGTGAAACATATATTGAACTAAATGTGCCCTTTTCAGTTTGAATTCACTGGGGACCCGAAACCCCTTTAGGGGGGATCTCAAATTACAGCAACAGTGAAAAATTCTTTGGCATATGAACATCTGCAGTGTCATTGCTGTTACACGTGCAGACCGTGACGCAAAAGTTCCGTCCATTAACATTTGAGTGTCATTGTGTACAAGTGAGGCGTAAGTTTAGTTTTAAGTGTCAGTGTTGACCATTATCCACGCCATACTGTGGCAGTCCTCCGTGGATTCTGTTTGCATGAATGTTTCTCAGTGTCCAGCTGTCTGTTCCAGGCATTCCTCTAGTTCTAGGCAGGTCTTGGGCATGTTCCTGGTCCGCCACATCCTCTGTGGTGACAGCTGTGGGTGGTCTGTGCTGAACCGTCTCTGTCTTGTGTTGGCTTGCTGGGTTGGCCTTGCTCATGATGGAGAATGAAGCATCTGCTTCAACCACAATAACAACAACCATGAGTCTTGACGTAGCTAGAATTCAGGTGATTCTGTTTTGTTGCATTCTGTTTGGATTTGTTCGTCGGTTTCTTGTGTTTGTTTTGATAGTGAGTGCTGTTTGGTATTAAACCAACTTTCTGTGATCTTTCAACAATAGCCGCCACAAGTAACTGCCTCAAAAAGTACACCAATTCAATAGGTCTCTACTTTTGCTTTTCTGTCACAAAAGTCAGTAACTCTTTTTTACCTAAACACGAGACATAATCCTCCCAAAGATAGGGCACCAGGACACTCTCAAAATATTGTACATCAAGTGTCTATGTGCCGCAAATCACTCTAAAACCAAGATCTGGTGCCTGGTGACGTCCGCTTCTTTTTGTCGTGCGTGCGTGCAAGCGTGTAAGTGTGTGTGCGCAAGCGCGCACGTGTGTGTGTGTGTGTGTGTGTGTGTGTGTGTTGGGTGTGTGTGTGTGTGTGTGTGTGTGTTTGTTTTCGTGCAGTGGGAGATGTATTAGTGTGTGTTTGTGTATGTGCGTAGTTGTGGTCCGTGCTGGTTCGTGTTTGTTATGCATGTGTGTGTTTGTGTTGTGTGTGTGTGTCTTGTGTGTGTGTGTGTGTGTGTGTGGTGTTTGTGGGTGTGTGTGTAGGAGTGTGTGTGTGTGTGTGTGTGCGTGTGTGTGTGTGTGTGTTGTGTGTGTGTGTGTGTGTTTGTGTTCTTGTGAGTGTGTGTGTTGAGTGTGTGTGTATGTGTGTGTGTGTGAGTGTGTGGTTGTGAGTGAGGTGTAGAGTGTGTGTGTGTGTGTGCTTGATCCCCAGCATCAAACCGTTACAACGATCTAAAATGTCAATCGGTTCTCCTACCTTCCACCCCCTTACCAGGTATATCAATATCTGAACAAACTTCCTCTGTCTCATGGCACCGCTTTGAAAGAATTTGAAATAGTTTCTCCCTAACACGGGATCCAGGAACCCACTTGCTGGTTGATAAACTGCTGGAGAGTCCTTTTCTTATGCATTGCAAAAACCGTCTGATATGTCAGGCATATGCAAAAGTCAAGCATGTTCTTCCACTTGTGTCTGTGAACATACAGAATACAATGCCGGACCGTCCTGGATGACTCAAACACATATGCTTGAAGAGCTGTTGATGTGAAAGTTAAGCAAACACGTGGGGCATTTCCATTCAAGCAAACAAACCAATCTTTCCCTTGTCCATGTCTTCCCAAAAGCTTCATCCACCAAACTGACAGAGACCCACACACCAGCTCTCAAAGATTTGACTGTGCTGGAGCATCCTAGGTTTAGAGACCATGGCATGTTTAATGGTTCTAGGGACAGGGCCAGAATGCCGTGCTGCATGTCTTTTTTATTCAGACTTTTTGCATATGTGGAGGTGGCAGTGGAGGAAACTTTTTTTAAAGGAAAAATTAATTTGTTCGTCTTTTAGAGTTCTTTGACTGCAATTCTATGATGGCTGTTTCCTGCCATCCAAGCATTAATTTCTCAGTGTATTATTCTATCTTCTAATTGGCTAACTGTTAGTTATTGTTTGTAATGGTTATTCCTTTTCTTGCCATTCTGCTTTGTTCCATTAGTGCATACTTCTTATCCCTGCTACACGGGCTAACCTTTACGTCATTTTTAGGGTTATATGTTTCTTGACGTCATGTTTTAATGCCAGTTGTATTACTGCTATCCATGCTGGCTAACTGTACGTCTATTTTCTTTCTTCTTGGCTAGGGCTCTGATGTTCATAACTAGTGATGACATTGATGATAGCATTTGCCACCAGTTCTGCCCACTATGAAGGTAGCTGCATTCTGACTTCAGGGATATATGCTGAACGTGTTTGTGTTTTCGTAGTCCATCAAATGCTGGCGTACACTAATAGGTCTTTAATGTGCAGTTTGGTCGCTTTAAAGGGGTGCTACGTGTACAGACGTACGGCCTGAGGTCTGTATTGAGTTCATCTGGGAGTTGATTATATATTCCGTACTCTGATTAGCCAACAGCTGCCCATGCTGCACTTTGTCTTTTGCAATATATAGCGTTATAAATTCCATGTGTAGTAGTAGTTGTAGTAGTAGTGTAGGTTGTAGTACGTGGTAGTAGTAGTCGTGGTAGTGTAGTAGTAGTAGTAGTAGGAAGTTGTAGTAGTAGTTAGTCAGTAGTAGTAGTTTAGTAATAGAAGTAGTCGTGTATAATGATTCTTCTTTTTTCTTCTTTCTCTTAATATTATTATTCATCAATATAATATAAGGGCTAACTTTTTTGCTGTGGGATTTTTCTTTCTTTCTTTCAGTGTTTGTAGTGGTTTCTAAACCACACATGAGACCTGTTATCTGTAATCTATTTGTTTAAAAAGTTAGGTAAGCCTTTCCCTTTCCTAACGTGATTTAAGTGAACCACTCTTTTCTTCCTTATCTTGGGGCGGAAGAGGGAGGGGACTGCTCATAGGGCACCTGTTCTCCCTGCGGAGAGCCGAAGTTCAGGTGACAGAAACATGCCGTGACTGAAAAGTGGTTCCACTAATTTTTATTTAAAGTGTTCTATTTTGGGGGGGAGGGAGGGGGAAGGGGGCGGTGTCCCAAAAGGTCACACCCAGACATTGTGTTGTGGGTAGCCTCTTGTTGTAGCAATGGCTAGAGGTAGAGTGTGCCACCACGTTTGCTTCTTGCATGATTAAAGTAGTGCGTTCTATATGACGATAATCAGAAACAGTCAGGGCTTAATATGAACTAGCTTTTTGTTGTGTAACACCTCGCTGAAAGATAGCAAGGCTTCCTTAGATTTCCTTTAGATCTTACAAGGCAATTGTCCACTTACAGAAAATTGGTCACTGGTCACACAATATATTTGTCTTCATTTGTCATCATAATATCGATTATACATATATAACTCTTATTGGCCAAATATTTCACTGAAATAAAATGATTTTTACTACGCCAAAGTGACACAAAACACAACACAACACCCGCACACACAATACACACAACACATTTGAATGTGTGCAAGACATACACATAAAAACAACATATATATTTCATGAACACATGCCCGGTAAAATGCGTCATATACACAGCCAGTTTTCTCTTTCTTTCATGCACATGTTGCTCCTTTGCGGTGCACACACAACACGCACACACACAAAACCACACACACACACACGCACGCACGCACGCACGCAGCACCGCACGCACACACAACACACCACAACCACCAGACCCGTGTCTGGACACATTAGGTACAGCAGGCCCCGCTCTAATAGACGTGTCGCCTGCTTTCAGTTCCTTCTATAACCAGCCATCGTTTTACTCAAGCAGTTGATAATATTAGTAAAGGACTTTCAGACGGAAGTTTTTTCTTCTTCAATCACATTTCACAGGTGTGAAGACGGGTGAAAACAACCATGGCTCAATGAACACTGGGGCCCCAGGTGGACACAAAACGTAAGACTACCTTCCCCGTTTCAGTGTTCCATCTTCTAGCCTTGACAGTCACTCAAACAACCTCACGTGGATAAACACTGTTACGCATGTTTAAAAATAAATATAAGAAAACAAACTACATCCATTACCTCATGGTAAATCTAAAATAGATAACTAGTAAAAAGAAACTGATATCAGGAATAGATAAAGCAAGCTGCCGCTAGACCCCCTTTGCCAGCCCGCTGTCTAAGCACATCCCGCCGTGGAACCATGGATCTCTTGCACCGGAAACGCACCCGGCTGCTGTCATCTGTTGCGGGTCCCTGCTGCTGTGGGACCCAGGACGTATGCTGTGCTGTGGGAAACAGGACGTACTGCTGCTGCTGCTGAGGGAAACCGGGGAGGACTGCTGCTGTTACTGTGGGGAACCAGGAGTACTGCTGCTGCTGTCGGGAAACAGGGACACGTACTGCTGCTGCTGTGGGACAACAGGGCCGCTGTGTGCTGTGGGCCCACAGGCGTCCTGTGCTGCTGTGGGAAAAGGCGACTGCTGTGCTGTGGGAAAACAGAACGTACTGTGCTGTCCTGCCCTTGGCGGCCGCTGCTGCTGCAGAGTGCGCGATGATTAGGTCCGTGGCTTGATCCCCAACAGCGCAGCAGCAGTGTCCGAGGTAACGGCCAGGTAGATGACGGCCAGGTGGCGGGGGAGGCGGCGGCGGAGAAGGGGGGAGGAGGGGGGGAGGAGGAGGAGGAGGATAAGGAGGGGGAGGAAGAGGGGGTGGAGATGAGGCGGAGGGGGAGGATAGGAGGGGGAGGAGGAGGGGGGAGGGGGAGGGCGGAGGAGGAGGAGGGGGACGGAGGAGAGGGAGGAGGAGTGGGAGACGAGGAGGGGGAGGGACACAGGGGGAGGGGGGAGCTGGGAGGGGGTAGGAGGAGGCGGGGGAGGAGGCGGAGGAGGAGGGGGCGGAGGAGGCGGCGGGCGGGGGAGGAGGAGGGGGAGGAGAGGAGATGGGAGGGGAGGAGGAGGAGGGGGGCGGAGGAGGAGGAGGAGGGGGGAGGAGAGGCGGGGGAGGAGGAGGCGGCTGGCGGAGGGAGGCGGGGGAGGCGGCGGAGGAGGAGGGGGGAGGAGGAGTGGGCGGAGGGTGAGGGGGCGGAGGAGGTCCTTCATGGTGGGTGATCCATGTGATGTGTGTGTGAGTGTGAGTGTGTTTGTGTTGTGTGTGTGTGTGTGTGTTTGTGCGTGTGTGTGTGTGTGTTTGTGAGATTGTGTGTGTCTGTGTTGTGAAGTGTGTGTGTGTGTGTGTGTGGGTGTGTGTGTGTGTGTCTGTGTTTGTTGAGTGTGTGGTGCTGTGTTTGTGTGTGTGGGTGTTTTTGTGTGTGTGTGTGTAAGTGAGTAGTGTGCGTGTATGCCTGTGTGTGTGAGGGCCCGGGGGTTGGTGTGTAGTGTGTTGTTATGTGTGTAGGTGTGTGTGTGTGTGTGTGTAGGGGTGTGTTGATTGTGTGTGGTAGGGGTGTGTGTGTGTGTGTGTGTTAGAGAAAAGAGCGAACACGAGAGAGAAAGGAAGGAGAGGAGAGAGTAGATTGGAGTGGAGAGGAGACCGGAGGAGAAGAGAGAAAGCGAGCGGAGAGCGAAGAGCGAGTGAGAGAGAGGGAGGGTGCATTGTATTGTGAGTGTGTATGCGTGCGTTGGAGCGTGTGATGAGAGACTTAAAGCTAAACAGAAAGGCGATTAGAGATAGATAGATAGATAGCTAGATTAGATAGATAGCAAGATAGACTAGATAGATAGATCGCCGGAGAGAAGAGCGAGAAGATGACGAGAGAGAAGGTGAGGAGAGAGAGGAGAGAGAGAGAGAGAGAGAGAGAGAGAGAATCAAGACATCAAGAACTCACCGAATTTAATTGTTTAGGCCATCCACCCGTTACAAATTGGTGGGCTATCAGGCTATGATGGTGTGTTTGAATTCTGGATTACAGTAGAAAAAACAATTGTAACGGAACCCGCAAAAACTCAAAGGAATCAGCAAGTGGGTTTCTCATGACATTAGCGGCGATTTGTTGGCATGATAAAAAATCTGCCAAGAACCTGGACACAGTATCCTATGCATTACTTTTGCAATGTAGTTAGCGAAGGATATATATATTTTGTCGGGATAATTACGTCGTAAGTCATGAGAAAACTTGCCGAGACAAACGACAGTGTTTTTTTCATATAGCACTATGCAAAAATGACCACGAAGATCTTACTCAGGAACGGCTGTGTGAGCGTTTTCTGTGCGACGTAGGTTGCTATTCTAGTCTAAATCTGATCAAAATTGTCCAGAACTGCTTCTTAGGCACAGGAAAGACGTTTCCAAAGATACAGATAACTTAAATGTCCGATATACACTGAATTTGTGCTATAGTTAATTTGTTTCATTCCACTTATGATAGACGCAATTCGATCACTCTTTGTTAAGCTGGTTAAGAAAGTTATGATTAGTGACACCTTGGATTTCCCATCCTAAAGCGCAACCAGTCTTCGAAAAACATTTTACAAATTTGTGTCCACAAACATTTAAAAAGCTGTTGTAGGCCCTTTTCGGGGGCGTTGGTGGAATCTTTCTTCGGTTACGCGCACAGCAATATCGGATTGTACATACATAACTAGATAATATGTCTTGGGTACCGCCCCGTTTCACTGTAAACCATGTCATTTGGAGTTAGGGGGTTACATTTAACAGATTTTTTAAGCGCAAATGTGTGGACATCTCCTATGCTTTCTGTTGAGACCGGCCATATTTTGTCCATACATAGAAACGGTTTAATATGTGTGGTCCAAACCCGTTTGACCAAAATCTCTTTTGAAACATCGTCCAGTTTCCATCGAAGTTTCTGAAAGTGTTAATTACCCCTTTTCAGCTTTTACATGAGCGTTCACGTTAAGCTTTACTGTACGCCAATTTTTTCAGGAATTACGCCCAGGTATTATATAGGAAATTTCGAGCTATATCATTTCCCTAGTACCAAACCAAACACTCTTCTTAGCCAATCCCACCATTTCTGAATCTGGACAAAATATGATTTATCCAGATTACAAGTAAAATCAAGCTTTTGTGACTGATTATCAGCCCGTTTATGGTATAGTACCTGCAACCTGTCCGATCTTAAAAACTATGTCGTCAGCACACAACAAAAGAACATTTCTAGTGTATCAGGGTAAGCTGCACACTGTGTTTACTGTTTATACTAACTTTCATGGGGGCCAACACGTGGATGAACCATGGAAAATAAGATGAGGCTGTTATTTGCTTGTTTTAACGCCTTTTGAAGGCCAGCTATGGCTTATGATCTCTGCTCCCATAACGAATCCGGATCTTTAACGTTGCGTACATGCTGCAGTGATTATTTTCAAGAATATTTCCATTTAAACCATTTTTTGCACGGTCGGCCAACAAGTTTGCTAAGCGAAATCGGTCAAACGACAATATTTTGAACCAGCTAAACGCGAATCATCCAATTTTCTGTTTTTAGGAGTTGATTTGGATTTCAATGCAAACATTTAAAAATATGATCTATTGTGGATTAGGGATCTCTTACGAAAAACTCTGTGTATTTTCTCCAAGGACTCTTTCTGTTTTCATATGAAAGGGTGATAATGTTTCATATTAAAAATTAATATAGCTTAGGAGTTTATACATATGTTTAATAATGAGCTGCCTTATAATTGTCTGGGACTGAGGATGGTTCCTTTCTTATGAAATGGGGTGGAAGGAATATCTTCTGTCCAAGATTTGCAAGAGGTCCCGAAGCAAAAATCTTGTTAAACGCATGGACAAGGACGGATATTATTCTTCTCTGATTACATACAGACTTAAAACTTTCAGGGGATATCCATCGAGACCCGCAAGTTTGTTATGTTTTCAGGATTGTTTACTGGCTACCAATTTCTTCCTCATTGATATCTGACTTTAATTTCTCACTTGCGGCCTGTCACTGCGTCGCTACTCACTTGCACTGCTTGCAGAGACTTATTCAGTTCACCTCCCCTACAAAGCGCCTTTCCGTTCCCCCCCTTGCTAATAGCTCCTTGCTATACTCGATGTTAACTTGCACCTATTCTTTATGTGTCTCCCCGATGCAGCAGCCATTTTTTTTGTAAATAATCAACTGGTTTAAATGATTGCATCTTGGCAGAGTGGACGATCAGTAGAAATGAGCATAATGATTATTTTTGCAAAACAGCAAAGTTTCCCAGCATGCGTTTCTAAAAAATAGAACAGAGATGTCGAGTGAAACCCCGGCCCACCAATCATGACCCGCTGCTTGTAAGGGTTACTACAGGTGGTTGTACTGTTCGTGCGTCCTCAACTCTCATTGGGTCGATACTTCCGAGATCTTCAGGTTTATGTTTATACCTCCCACTCTGGACGCAGTCTTTTGTTGGTTAGATTTCTTCTCGGTGCGTTGCATGGACACTCTAGTCACGCCTTTCCCAATGGTGTATGACCATGTGTGGGGCCTGTCCGGGGTAAGGTACACGAGATGTGAAATTACAGTCGTAATGATGGACGGAACTGGCACTGCTGTAGGGTGGGTCGATAAAAACTGTTTCACAAACCCATTTTACAATAAATCTAACCTTTTAAACTATAGCTAGGCAATTTACTGGCTACAGATTCAATTTTTGATAAACAGTAAATTGGCCCAGAGGGACCGCACCTTTTTTTAGGGCATTCTTTTCTGTAGTGCGCGATACGCTAATTTATCAATATATCACTATCAATATCTATATATAACTTCTCTATCACTTATATATCATCAACAACCCTTTCATTTCCCCCCCCCGTGTGTGATATAAAAACAAAACAAAATCACCGACCCCCCCCCCCCTGGAATTTCTGAGACAATATACTACTCAAAACACCGCTTACTGTGGTTTATTTTCTTTAAGCGTTGGTTCTCGGGGTTTGTTATTTCATGCCTAGAGGGCTATTTCTTTGTGCTGTTGTAGGTACTATTATAGAAAAGCACTACTTAATAATAATCATATAATAATAATAATAATACTAATAATCATAATTAATACTACTAATACTATAATTAAAATAAAATAATGGATACTAATACAAATAAAATAATTATTGTTTTTTAAAATTAATGACGTTTTCTAGCAGTGAAATCTACGTAAAACGAACAAATGAAGCGCTTGCACTCAAATATTTACACACATGCAACTCTCCATGATAATTAATGAACAGCTTTCAAACTCCGTGCCGTGCGTGCGCGCGCCGCGCGCACCCACACCACACACACACACACACACACACAAACACACTACACACCTACAACATACTGGAGAATATACACTTAGGAGCGTGAAGATGCTGTTGAAAATTAGGGACAGTATACGGAGGGGAAATTATCAGTTAGAAAATAAAGTGTGTTTTGAGTGGATTTGAAGGCTTCAAGTGAAGGCTTTTGGCGAAGTTAAAGAGAGGAGGTCATTCCAGGTGGATGGACCAGAAGCAGAGAGACGAAGTGCGGACACAGTGGTTTGTTTGAAGCTAGTTCCCTATGACACCATATCATAGTCGAATGAATACTGCCTGGGGTGGTGGCCCACCACAAATCCCTCAGCTGTCTTTCCATGAACGAACCGTGAAGGCTTTTGACACACCAATAACAGACACTGAAGTGTGTTCACCACAGATAGCAGGTTTACTTAAAGCCCAGATCAATGTAGCCACTGTCTTTATCCACCCCTTTGCCATTGTTTTGTATAAAATTTTGTGTCTTATGGAAAATAGTCAGACGTATATATCATACAGTTCCCCTTGTCGTTGTTTCAATGGTATAGACAATCATTCCTATTTTTGGGGTGGCCAGCCCAGGGTTGTAGGACATTTATAGGGGAATCCATATTTCAACCTTGCCATGCGACCCCAACCCACGGGCCCCTGCGCTGTTTGTTCATGTTCGTAACATTCAGTATAACTTTTTGTAATTATGACACCAATGAAGACAGTGATAGCCAGTGGTTGACACCAACCTGCATGCCTTACAAAGTTATGTTTTAGTGAACACCCACCGTGCAGGTTATATGTCACACGAGGAATGGCGGCATGAATCAGAGACAATGTTCATATATTTCACATGGTCATGAGTCACATGCGCGATGACAGGGGACGGTTGTTATGGAAGTGCATGAGTTTTGCGACACTTGTAGGATCAATCTCTGCGGCGGCGTTTTAAGCTTGGACTGTGCTGGCCAGTCTTCCCAATGAACAAGTAGGTCCACGTAAACTCCATACGGCAACGAGCTGGGGTAAGAGCAGAAACATACTCTGCCTCTTGTGGGCTTCCACCCCTGACCTTTCTGTTTATATCCAGGCTGGCTAAGGCCAGATCTGTTACATGGCAAGCAGGTGGTTGAGACAAAAGTTTTTCGTAAAGGTTTCAGTGAAACAAACAAAATCATACTGAGACACAAAAGATGTAAATGAACTGTCCTTCAGTTTTGATGCCAAGCCTTCCACATTCCAGGCCAGTATTGTGCACTGACGTGGGGGTGGAGAAATACTGTCACTCTTCCTCTTAGGGTCATGACCTTGGCGTCATTTCTTTTTCTTAGAAGTACTGGTCTTTGAGGCTTGCTTCTTGTTTTTGTGGTGAGCACTCATCCAGTGGCAGTCTTGCCTGCGTTCTGCGTGTCCGTCTGTCCGCGGAGGCTTGTTGTGAATTGCTGTCACTCAAAGTCCGTGCATCGCTGCTCTGCTCGCCTGCAATGTTCAGTGCAGGGGAATCCCCTGTCTGCTGCGCTGCCCTTTGCGGTGCGGCTGCACTTAGTTCTGTTGCACGCTCTTTTCCCTCATTGTTATTGTTTGCTGAGCCATCAAGGGAAGGGTGGGGGTTAAACAACAAGCCCTGGGTGGAGGAGGGAAGGGGGAAAGTTGTAGTGGGAGTCGTTGTTGTATTGTCTTTCTGTCCTTGAAAAGTATGTCGGTCATCAGCTGTCACATCTCTCCTCTAACCTTCTCCCGTGTTTGGTGCTGGGGAGAATGTGAAATCGCAAAAAAAGAAAGTAGATCAAAATTAAATCGCTTTAGAGTGACCAGAAATGAAGAGGACAGGTTGATTTACGTGGAAAAAAGAAAAGAGCATAAATATTTATTGAAAGCAAAAAAACAAAGTTACAGGAAAAAGAAAACAGAACTTTTAGCAGAAAACATTACAAATTCTTGTCATTTTTGGAAAGAAGTTAAAAGGATGGGTTATGGCAATCGGGAAATAATTCACAACAACATTAGCAATGATGATTGGTTTAACTATTTTAAAGAAGTTTTTTGCAATAATCAGGAAACTGTTGAAATCTATATCAATGTTGATGTTTTGGTTGATGTAGATCATTTTTTGAACAAAGATATATCTGACGAACAGGTAGTTCATGCAATTGCAAGACTCAAATTATTAAAGGCAAGTGGGATGGATGAGGTGTCAGGTGAAATGTTAAAAAATGGGGTAAAATTGTGTTAGGGTCCCTGGTGAAACTTGTTAATGCTGTCTTTACCTCAGGCGTACATTCATCGGAATGGTCTAAAGCTATTATCATACCAATATATAAAAATGAGATCCTGAAAAAACAGCTAATTACAGAGGAGTATCTTTACTGAGTATAATACCAAAGTGTTACACCACAGTGTTAATTGCAAGGTTATACAGCTGGTTGGAAGATAAGGAAATTATATTTGAGAGTCAGGCAGGTTTCCCTAGGGGTTACTCCACAATTGATCAAATATATAATTTATATGCAATTGTACAAAAATGTATGCTAAAGAAAGGTAAGAAGTTATACGTTGCTTTTGTAGATTTCAAAAAAGCATTCGATTGTGTCAATCATGATACACTTCTAAATTGTATGAAAAACCAGGGTGTAAACGGAAAGTGTTTAGCATCTTTGAAATTTATGTACTCTTCGTTGCTTTCATGTGTGCGTGTAAATTGTGAACTGAGAGAATTCTTTGAATGCCCAGTTGGGGTCAGACAGGGTTGTTTACTTTCCCCTACATTATTCTGTGTTTATATAAATCAGTTAGCTAACTACATAGATTCTAGGGGTAACATGGTATCCAACTTTTACCTGGTCAAATGGAAGTGTTCATCCTACTTTTTGCTGACGATGTAGTCTTAATGTCAACAACTGCAGGTGGTCAACAAAATTAGCTTAATGTATTATATATGTGTTGTAATGAAATGAAACTAAATGTAAACACTGACAAAACAAAAGTACCAGTATTCAGAAAGGGAGGATATTTGGGTCGACATGAACAATGGTATTTCAATAATGAAAAGCTAGAGGTAGTAAC
>CM054168.1:33848943-33883943 GCA_028751875.1 Rapana venosa
ATTTTGCTGCACAAAATTACCCTAGCAAACTTCACAGGGTACACTGGAAAGCTGCACAGCATACTGCTTTTCCTCTAAAGCCTTTAATGCCAATTTAATGCCAAGTATCTGGGACAGGGATATGCAACAGCGGACATCCAGCTGTGCAAACCCTTATTGCCTAGGAGTGTATACACTTGGATTGCTGGGCAGGGTTTATGTAACACTGGCGGGCCTGGAGGTTGTGTGGTTGTTCCTGCTCAAAACTGATGGCTGGAATGTGATCTTGTCTGGGAAAGAAGGTCAAGCTTTGTGACATGCCCTGTATTTTCTCTGAAGCAAGGTGGTCTACCTTCACTGCCAATGTTTTTTGCTATCCTGGCCACAAGAAATTCCACTTTCTGCACTAGCTTAGCATCGCTTTGAGAGGACCAGAATTAGTGGACATCGAAGTTTCACATGCAGACTGTGAGAAAATTCCATGCAAAAACAGGCCACCAAAAAGAAATATGCATTTATGCACTTTCTTCTATATGTATTACAACATAAAGATGGTATGATAAAGATCGCATCAATACCAATGCTCTTTCAAAAAATTCATTACTTCCGTTCAATCCTCGATTTGTTCTGACCTTTCAAACTTTTCAAAAAGTGTATCTGAAAACTTTCGGAAATGGCGGCTCTTTCGATAGAACTTGCTGCTTTAAGGCAAGTTCTGTGTGTGTGTGTGTTGTTGTTGTTGTTGTTGTTGTTGTTGTCTTCGATTTTACGTCTGTTCACTCTCAGTGATATTAGACGAGAAAAAAAACAAAAAACACATATATACAAGGGGTGTATGAGTATTGAGATGGTGGTGGAGGCCCTACTGAAAAAAGCGAAGGGGGAAAAGTAGTCTAATCATGAAAAGAAACCGCACAAAGCAAAAGATACAATATAAATAAAAAAAATTAAAACCGAAACAAAAACATAAAAAAGTGATTAACGTTAATGAAACTATAACAAATGTCCTATAGGACTCTGCCAGAGACCTTTTGCAATATCAAATGCCAAATTCAAGTTATTGAATATGCTTCTAAGGGAGTTTCAGAAAATTGGGGTAAAAAAGCTTTTGTATTCTTACATCAAATATTATATGAGTATTAGAAATATTCTCACCACACAGACATTTACTGTGTCTACTGAATTTGTGTGTGTGTGTGTTGTGTGTGTGGGGTGTGTGTGTGTGTGTGTGTGTGTGTGTGTGTGTGTGTGTGTGTGTGTGTAGAGAGAGAGAAATATATAGATATAGAGATAGATAGATAGATAGCTAGATAGATAGATCTCTCTCTACACATAATAATAGTAGTAATAAAAATATAATGATCACACACACACACACACACACACACACACACACACATATATATATATATATATATATGCATTTTTACCAACAGTAAGATAAGCCTCAAGACAAAGATCCATGTTTTGAGAGCCTACGTATGGTCCATTCTTCTGTACGGATGTGAGTGCTGGACCCTAGCCAAAGACACAGAACAGCGACTAGAAGCAGTGGAAATGTGGTTCATCCGGAGAATCATGAAAATCTCATGGACAAAAAGAAAAACTAATGCAGAAGTAATGGAAATGGCTGGGTACAAGAGATCCCTTCTCAACACCATCAGAGAAAGACAGCTCAAATTTTTCGGCCATATAATCAGGGCTGACGGACTAGAGAAACTGTTATGGAGTGGCAAAATCTGTGGAAACAAGAGCAGAGGAAGACAACGCACAAAATTCACAGACAGCTTAAACAAATTCGCAACGAATAAAGAGGGCACTAACAATGAGCTCATGAGAGGGACCGAGAACAGGGAAGAATGGAGAGCCATGATCGTCGATGTCTGCAGGACCAGACCGGACACTTGAAGAAGAAGAAGAACAATGTGTGCCGATAGGAACGGACAACAAACATTACAAAACTGCATATATACGGGGACTGAATAAAAGAGCACATGCATTCTTATTCCATTATCCTCAAAATAACAGAATATTAGAAAAATGATAAAATAGCATCCCCCCCCCCCACACACACACACACACAAACACACACAGAGGCAAGCACACACACACACACACACACACACACACACAGAGGCAAACACACACGCACACACCCAGAGGCAAACACACACACACACACACACACACACACCACACACACACACCACACACACACACACACACACGCACGGAGGCAAACATACATACAGGCAGGTGACAGAGGCTATTGCTGAGTGGTTGTTAGGACAATTATTCAACTTCACTCCCAGGGGTCCATGAAGTCTTTGGTCAATGCTGGGTAGTGTCCTCCTCTAGTCAATCCAGGGGGAGAATGATCATTGCCACTCAGGTCAACTTCAAGTGCAGACTTGCCAGTGCCTTAACCCTCTGTGTGTGCATACACATCCAAAAGATCAAACATGCACGTTAAAGATCCCATAATCCATGTCTGCATTCAATGGTTTAAGGAACCCCGGACATAGGCAGCTTACATTCCCGAAATCGGAGTGCAGCTACCTCCATGGAAGGCAGACATGGTCACATCTGCCCAAATCTGACCACAAGGGGTGAAACTCAGAGGTCTAGCCAAGGAACCAAAACAGACTTCAGACAGATAGACATAATATAGCCAGTTAGGAAGCCGACTAGACAGACAGATAGACATGATATAGCCAGTTAGGAAGCCGGCTAGACAGACAGATAGATATGATATAGCCAGTTAGGATAGTAGTATAGCCAGTTATGAAGCTGGCTGGACAGACAGATAGACATAATATAGCCAGTTAGGAAGCCGGCTAGACAGACAGATATAAGTAACACAGTTAGCAGATAAAGGTAAAGACGGCTATTAATAACAAACGATCTTAAGAGCTATAAAAGAATGGACAAATCACTGCGTTTTTCCCCCATGATCAAAACCCTAAAGCCACTATAAAAAGAGTGCAGCACGTGCATTCTGTTCACTGAACACACCCATGGCGCTAGTATGCATGAGCACAGTTTAAAATACTGTGATAGCCGGGTGTGTGGTCCTCTGTCAGTTTGTGGATGGATGTCTCTGTGAACATATTGACAAGGTATGGGTTGTTTTTTTGCTTCTCACTCCTGTGTTTCTCTCTCCTTCTATTTGTGTGTGCAGGTGTTTCTCTTCACACCTGTAAATTTTTTAATCATTTTACAATGACCCGCACCATGCTGTCTTGTTTGTGGAGCTGGTAGAGGAAAGAAGATGAAGTGGAAATGTTGCACACCCTACCCTGTTCTCTTGGTGGAATATGTCACTGTCTGTCAGCTAAATATAAAAGATATATCTTCTTCTTTCTTCTTTCATCTTCTGCTGGTGCCCTTCGGCGTCGCGGGGAGACACAGACGTCTGTCTGCAGCTAGGCAGGAGGCTTGATGTAGTGACAGGTCATGGGCTCGCAGGGTGTCAGCCACGGAGTCGCTCCATCGTCTCCTTGGTCTACCTCTGGCTTTCCAGCCATTGTGTTTGGTGGTGTATGCCCGTAGGGCTGGTTGGTTGGGCGGCATTCTAGTGAGGTGACCAAACCACCTGATCCTTTGTTGTTCGATATGGTGGAGAATTGGTGGTAGTCCGACCATGTCTCTGATCACCTCATTCTTGATCTTGTCGCATCTGGTCTTGTTGACAGCTTTTCTCAGGCAGCGAATTTCACATGTGACCAATTTTCTATCTAAGGCTTTTGTTAGGGCCCATGTCTGACACTGGTATGTGAGTGTTGGAACGAAGATGGCGTTGATGGCCTTGGTGCTCATTGGGATGCTGGGATGTTTTAGAAGGGGGGCGAGTTGGTAACTGACTGCGTTCACTTTCTGGCATCTTGTTTCTATCTCTCTGTCCAATTTTCCATCTTCAGTGAAGAGGCTGCCAAGGTATTTAAATTCTTTGGTCTGTTTCAGCTGGATGCCGTTGATGTTGATGTCCAGCTTTCCTGGATTTCTGCTGACAGACATAACTTCTGTTTTGGTGATACTGATCTTAATGTCATACCTCTCGCAGCTTGTGTTGAGTTGGTCTGTGTGATCTTGAAGAGCTGCTTTGTTCTGATTCATCAGGGACTGGTCGTCATCAAATAATAGTTCGTCCAGGGCCTCAAGATCTGGGTTGGATTCTTTTGTGATCTGGTCCATGTAGATCACGAAGAGAAGGGGAGAGAGTACGCAGCCTTGCCTGACCCCTGATGTAACCGGGAACCAGTCGGATGTTCCACTGGCTGTTCGGACTGCGCTCATACTGTTGGCATAGATTGCTCTGATGTTATCAAGCAACTGCCCCTTCACGTCGTACTGCTCCAGGATCTTCCAGAGCTTGTCTCTGTTGACTCGGTCGAAAGCTTTTTCTTGATCAACGAATACTGTATGCAGGTCTTGGTTGTATTCGATGGTTCTTTCACACAGCTGTCGGAGTGCGAAATGGCATCTGTGCACCCTCTTCCTTTCCGAAGCCAAACTGGCATTGCTCAGTAGGTGTTCTGCTTTGGCTCTTGTGCACTGTTCCAGAATCTTTGCATACATTTTCCCTACATGGCTGAGAAGTGAAATGCCTCTGTAGGTGCTGCAAGTCTCTCTTGCTGCCCTTCTTCTTCCAAATTGGCACCACTATTGCATTTTGCCAGTACATTGATACTTTCCTCTCTTCCTATGCTTTCTGGAAGATGATGGTGAGCCACTTAACTCCTGTTTCTCTGCATGCAAGGATGGCTTCAGTTGTTATGCCGTCATCACCTGCCGCTTTGCCCTTTGGGCTGGTCTTCATTGCTTTTCTTGTTTTAGCTTCGAGGATTTGGGGCTCTAACTGGTCTTTATAGCGTGGTGAGAACTGAGAGCTGGAAGCTTGTACTCCAGATGGGTTTAAAAGATCTTTAAAGTAATCTTCCCATCGTTTCAGAATTTCCTCTTCTTTGTGCAGTGCCTCTCCATTTGCATTATTCACTACTGTTGTTGGATTGAATGGCTCATCTCTTACTCTCATCGTCTTCACACTTTTGAAAAATTCTCTTGGGGAGTTCTTGCAAATTTCACTTAACTTCTCTACATAAGTCGCTCATATATCTTATCTTTATATAGACACAACCTATGTTCCTCTGTGTGTGTGTCTGTGTGTGTGTGTGTGTGTGTGTGTTTGTGTGTGTGTGTGTGTGTGTGTGTGTGTGTGCATGTGTGCTAATCAATGCATATATATATATATATATATATATATTATATATATATATATATAAAAGAAGAACATCGAACATAAATAGACGTTCCCAAATGTCAGCTTTGCCTTCCTTGGGTTTTGGGGGGTAAGAGGGGGGGGGGGTGCTGGACTATTATAATGACGTGTTGGAATGACGTCAATCCCAATTAATAGTTATTGTAAAACTTGGTTGAAGCATTGTGAAATAGACCTCATACTGAGACCATGTTACAAACAGACTAAAAGACATACAGAAAGAGAGAGCGAGAGCGAGAGAGAGAGAGAGAGAGTGAGAGAGAGAGAGAGAGAGAGAGAGAGAGAGAGAGAGAGAAAGAGAGAGAGAGGGACCTTACTTCAGACAAGTATGGCCATATAGTTCATTTTTACACACACACACAAACACCACACACACACACACACACACACACACCACACACACACACACACACACACACACACACACACAAACAAACACACACACACACACACACACTTGCGCACGCATGTACACATATACACGCGTGCACACACACACACACACACACACACACACACACACACAAACTCTCTCTCTATTATGTATATAGTATAGCATATATTAAAATATGATGTATATAAAATATGATTATAACTCTGTTTATAGCACAATCCAACATTAAAACGTGCTTGCAGACTACCGTGCGCATGTTACTTTAAGCATTGTATGTGTGTACGGATTTTAAATCATATCCCCATGTATATAAAAAAAATACTGTGATTACATTCACTCATCCACATTTAACGGCCGGACTATTTCAGTTAATCAAGACATGATCGTTTATGAATGACAGGGAGTAGTTGCTGATAATGCTCTATTACAGATGCATAAGATGGAGGAGGGATGGGGGGGGGGGGGGGGCGTTTTTGAGTTATTGACATTTTACAATTGTTGTAACTGCTGATGTTCATATCATTACATACACACAGCGGGAAAAGTCTAAAAGCACTACCTGTTAGGAATATTTCTTGGTTGAAGATGTGCAGTGACATTTTCGTTCTAGTGAGTATTGCTAAGATTCATTGTTTATCCATTTTTCTTTAGATGAGAATGTAACATATTCATAGACAAAGGGCAATGAAGACATATTGGAGAGAGAGAGAGAGAGAGAGAGAGAGAGAGAGAGAGAGAGAGAGAGAGAGAGAGAGAGGAGAGAGAGAGACAAAACAATATGAACAATGCTAAGTATTTACTTTTTATTTTATTTTGTGAATTTTTTCCAATGATGGTGGAATAAGCAGGCATGTGCTTTTTGTATGCAGGCCACGTATGTATGCAGCATTATCATATTTTTATCTATCCCCAATGCCACACAGTGACTTCTTAAAGAGCAAGGAACATATGTTAACGTGTGCACAAGAAGTTTGTGTTCATTTACACATCAGCCTCAGTTTATAGTCTCATCCATAGCGTTGTTTGAGGGGTTGATTCAGCACTAAGGTTAACTCCATGATACAGCACTAAGGTTAACTCCATGATTCAGCACTAAGGTTAACTCCATGATACAGCACTAAGGTTAACTCCATGATACAGCACTAAGGTTAACTCCATGATACAAATCAGTTTAAACAGGATTCAAAACCGCATGGGCAGATAGTGAATGCAATATGCAACATTATGTTAACCAGGCTATTCTTACGCTCACTGTTTTGAAAGATTTAGCATATTTGGTAAACAAAAAAGTATGAAGGAACAGTTGAAATTAGCATCTGCCTTCTGCATGTCACTAAATGTCAAACAAACAGAGGACACACTCAAAATTCAAACAGGTATAGAACAAAACAGAGCCCTGTCACCTTAATCCTAGTAATGATCATAACTATTTACTGATGCAGATGACTTCAGTTCTGGAAGATGAACCGGGGCAACTTAGCAGATATGGAATAAAGGAAGAAGACACTTCAGCACAGACCAACACAGCTGTCAACAGAGATGTTGTGACTGAACATGAACATCACCAAGACCTGCCTGAGACAAGTGGATTCCAAGAGCCAATGACTGGACACTATGAGAACATTCAGTGCAAGCAGGAACCCACTGTGTACTGGGACACTGCAGAAGAAAATAACGGAAATGTTGACGCTACCTGTACGTGTAACTACAGCGACCATTCCGATATTCATGATACAAAAGAAACCATCCCTGCTCCTGATGAATATGTGATCCTTCATACAGGTGTTTTTTTCCCAGGTGCAGTCAAACTGATGAAGGACACATGCGAATTTACTGTGTGTGTTCACGAGTCTATGTTCTCAAGCGGTGTTATAGACAGGCTTAGTGTTGAAGAGATACATAATAATATAAATAGAGTTTTACACAGTACAAATAAAAACAAAGAAGACATATCTGAGCACAACATAATTGATTATAGTCACATTACAAAAGACGGGTGTGACACAGCTGAAAGAAAAGCAACAGAAACTATACAGCTACAACACAAACAAAATGCATGCATGAAGTGTGGAGAGGATTGTATTTGTAAATGTTCTAATAACCAGCATGCTGAAGCGACGACCAATAGAGAGCCAACAGGGAACAACTTTGATAGAATAGAAACATTGAAAGATGAAATAAAAGAAAGGTGCAACATAACTGAATATCATCATACTTTGGTAGACAATGGCACCTTGATACCTGATGATTTGGGTAAAGCTAAAAATTCTGACTGTGGCACATGTAAGGTTAATCAGTTTTCCTCAAAAGGAGACACCAGTGTTTGTACACAGAAACCATATTTTCTGTGTGAACACTGTGGAAACGGGTTTGATAGAAAAAGTCATCTAAAACAGCACCTTCAAGTCCACACAGAAGAAAGATCATACAAGTGTTCTGAATGTGAAGAGACATACAGAAATAAGAAAACAATTAAAAATAAATCTGCGACAACCACTGGAGATGCCCCCCACAAGTGTACTTTTTGTGATTTGTGCATTTAGAACAAAATATCAATTAGTTATTCATCTTCGATCCACACATGGAGAAGACCTTACAGATGTTCACAGTGTGGGGAGACATCAAGCATGACAACCAATTCAAATACATATGCGTTTCCCATAGAGGAGAAAAACATTCAACTGACGTTATTGTCATAAAACATTTACCAATTAAATCAAATTTTTAAATCGACACAATAAAATCCACACAGGAGAAAAGCCACCACAAGTGCACACTTGGGATAAGACGTTTACCAGGCAGCGTTGTTTTAACTGACCACATTAGAACCAAAACAGGAGAAAAAGCCATACAAGTGCACACATTGTGATAAAAAATTTGCCACACAACAATATTAACTTACCCGTTAGACCCACACAGGAGAAAACCCTACAAGTGCACATTTAAAGGTTTACTTAAAATCTTATTTATCCCCGCACTTTTCGAACCCACAAAGGAGAAAAACCATAAAAGGTGCACATTGTGAAAAGGGACATTTGCCGGCAACATGTTTTCCCTGACCACATTAGAACTCACAAGGGGAGAAAAACCACAAGTGCCCCATACTGTCATAAGCATTTACCTTTAAATTTGGTTTATCACGCCACATTCGAACCCACACAGGGGGAAAAACCATAAAAAAATTGCGCATTTGTGATAAAACTTTTGTTATAAGACAGTATTTAACTGTTCACATCAGAATCACATGGGAGAAAAACCATACAAGTGCAACATTGTGTTTAAAACTTTTGCCTGGCGGCTGGTTTTACTGACCCCCATCAGAACTCACACAGGAGAAAAGCCTAATACACATGTACATTTGTGGAAAGAAGTTTTAACAGAAAGCCCGTTTAAGAAAACACATGCTGGTTCACACGAAACACGGACCACGTAATGCCCACACTACGGTGAGGAGCTTTCCCTGAAATACAATGAACCGGGCACAGGAATTCCAAACAGTCAGTGGTCACTATGTACATATGTCAGAACATCACAGAGTGAACAGTCAGTTCAGTTAGAACAAACACTAATGTACTAGACAAAATTAACACAAGTTTATGACAGCTGAAATGCCCACGTAATTTTCTGGTTGGCATAACAGCATAATTATGACAACTTAGTACACAACACATGTTACGTCCTTCCCAAAACAACAACACAACATAAGCTAAGATATCCAGTTTCTATTTGCATGGATTTCCGTGATGCCTGGTCATGCACAAATTAACAAATGATGGAGATGGTAAGTGAAACCAGCTGTGCAAAAAACGTTCCCCAAATGAACCTTTGTATATTTTCTTATTTTGATTTGATCATTTCCCTAAAAATTGTGTACTAAAGGGCTTGGACACTATCGTTTTACCCAACAAAGATCATTCGAAGTTTCAAGGGCCCACATTTCCCAAGGTCATTATCTTGATGTGATTTGCTGTTGTGTATTTTTTAATCTTATTTTAAGATAAGTTTAACGTTGATGTACTGTATATAGTAACAACATCAAACTCCGGACAGAAAACTTTTTCGAATTAGTATTTTTTTTACAATATGATTATAAATTGTTTCTATTAAAAAAAAAACAACATTTCTGGAGGTTGCTATCTATACAGTAGAAACATTTTCTTCTTTACTCCATGTTCAAGCTTTCAATTTGTCTTTTGCATTTTGACTGGTTTTTGTTAGATTTAACTGATTTACAATAAACGCATATGAAGGAAGTGGAATGTCTTCAGTTGTTTGTACTTGAGCATTTAAAATGCTTTTGGGGCTAAAAAAAAATAATGTTCAGTTTTATTAATTATGTTTGTATAAACCATGTGCGTTTAAAACTTCTTTTGACATGTTCTTTTACTATTCATGTCTTTTATTGTGTGTTTTAATTTCATATATCAAATAAAAAAGGTTTTCTAAAAAAAAAAAGCTGTTATTTTCTGTTATGAGACTGTACGATGGTGTGAACTATAATGAGCAAAAATATCTCCCGATCTTGTGTGTGTTTTGGGGGTGTGTGTGTTGTGTGTGGTTGTGTGTGATTGAAGCCTTGGGAGATGAAAGAAACAAGGGAGAGAGACAGTGAGAGAGAGAGAGAGAGAATGAATGAATGAATGAATGAATGAATGAACGAACGAATTTTATTTGACAAAGCTACAAGCCATCAGTCAAAGGGGGTAATTGTAATTTAACATATTAACATAGAATGAATATGAAAAGGACATGAGTAATAATCCAAAGTCCAGATAAATGCCAACCAATATTTTCGGGTTATTAGTATATGATCCGTTTCATTCATAGTCTGCTTAAACGTTTATCTAGACCCTGGTTATATATATTGCTAAAGATTTAAGCTCGGATATATTATTTAAAGGGATAACACCTTTTGTACAAGATTGGTGGCCCTGTTGGTTGGGTTTGTCAAACAAGCAATTTTTTGGCGAATGTCATGATAAGTTCTACAAGCAAACAAAAAAATGAAATTCGTCTTCTTCTTCTTCTCCACATGCGGGAAACAAGAGTTGTTGTCTGTCTCTGCTGTAATATACCATTGTTTGCAGTTCAAAGACCACACAATCTTAGCCTAAATTTTAGTAAATTATTTCGAAGTTTTATTAGTTAACGATTATCAGATATGTTCTGGACCAAACGCATCTTTAAAGGAGCTATACCAAGTGTATTTTTCATAGACATTAACTGTTCATGCCAGTTTTTATGAAACATAAAATTTAAGTCTATCTTTAAATTCTTTAACAAACTGTTTTTCATTAACCCACCCCTGGCATAGCCAAAAAATTTACCAAATCCATTTATCGTCAAAAAAATCTTTTACTTTAGTCCCCCCAGTTTTACTTTACCTTTAAATTTTGGTATAAGCAGCATTCGTATGTTTGTTGTTTATTCTTAACATAGGAAGCTGATAAGTTTACCCAGTATTTAATGCATTTAGTTTATGGTTTTATATAAAGGGGTATCTACCAGTTTCTCCGTACATAAGTTTATTGGATGCATGTAATGGAAAACATAAGAATTTTTTCATGGCAAAAGGTGTGTACTTTTTCAATTTTTTGTGGTATCTTCTAGACCCCATACTTCTGCTGCATACGTCAGGGCAGGTTCTATTTGTGTGTCAAACAGTTTCCAAAATAATGTATTTCAGAGAAGCTAATCTTCTCATTGATTTGAAAATTTGCATAACTCCATTTTTAGCTTTTTGACATCATATCAAACATAGGTATTACACAACTTTGTTGAAATGTTACCCAAGGTATTATAGTTATTTGTTACTTTAAGTTTTTGGTCCCCATAAGTCCATTTTTCTCTCATTCCAAGTGGCCTCCCACCCTAAATACCATAACCATGTTTTCTCTGAATTTACTGTGAGGCCCGGGACGATCTGCTTTTGATTTTAATGTGTTCAGTTGATTTTGCAGTCCTGTAGGTGTGCTAGACAAAGAATGACATCATCTGCGAAAAGTAACAGGATAATTCAACTGCTCCTGGGATCATTTGTATTCCATGTTTTCCGGACTTCGTACTTCAGTAGCCAGTTCGTTTATGAAAATTGAAAACATTAAGGGCTTCAACAACAACCTTGTTTAACCCCTTGGGACAGTCAAAGTAATCTGTGTAAGAACATCTGTTGCGTACAAAAGCCATTAAGATGAATATATACCCTTTATAGCCCTATACAGTTTCCCATGAATTCCGTTTTATGAAGTATAACCTTTAGTTATTCCTATTCCCGAATCGAATGCTTTTCTGAAATCTATGAATGCAACAAACAGTTTAGCATGCTTCTGTAAATGTTTCTGTAAAAGGGCCCATAGAGAGTAAAAATATGATCAACTGTGCTATACCCCTTTCTAAAGCCTGCTTGCTCTTCTTGATTTTTTCATTTGTTTCAACCCAGTCTGAAAGTTTCAAATTTAAATTTATGGATGTGTATTACTTTACTCATTATGCTTGTCGGGAAAAAACTCCTCGATAGTTTTTCTGGCATACTAGTTGCCCCCTTTTATTTTATTGGCACAATTATAGTTTTAGACACCCCTTTGGAAATAAACCTCATCAAAAAGCTTATTGAACAACTGCACTAAATAGTCAATTATAGTGTCATCCACATTTTTAAGCATCTCTCTATAATTCTGTCTGGACCAGCACTTTCCCTCTTTCAATCTCTTTATGGCTGCGATTACTTCTTGTTTAGATTAGGTTCTTCAAGGATTGGTCTTGCAAAACATTGTCGATTCTGACAGTTTTCTTCCATGTTTCCTGGTCCTGTATCGTATTCTCAAAGTCTTGAAATAATCTAAGGAAAGGGTTTCCCATTACCATTGGTCATTAGAAAATTGAGTTACAGATTTTTCGTTTACAATTAACAGAAAGGGAATAGTCTTCCAAAAGGACTTGGAGTCTCTCACATTTTCTTTTAAGTTTTGTTAGTCTATTTGGTCGAAGTCATACTTTTTTTCCCTTTAGCATCTTTTTGTACTCCTTTTGGATTGTACAAATGTCTTTTTCACTTCGAGTCTATTTGTCCTTCTAAATTATCTCAGAAGCCTTTTAACTTGACGTTTCTTTTCGTGGCATTCATAATCAAAACCAGTCATTGGTTTTTTTCATTTTGCCCCAACAGTTTTTACCATGCATTCTGTGCCCCAAGCAGTGCCTTTGTCTTGACATCAACTGGTTTATCAATATTTTCGTCTAAAACATGACATGTTTTTGGAACTGTCTCCTTAAATTCAAATGAGGCTAATTATTCCTATACAACTGGGCAAACTCATTGACCATACCACACGATCCTCTTTCATGTCATTTATGACTTCAGTTTCAGAACTTCTGCCTTATTATCCAGTGCAATTCCACAGGTAGGTGCCAAGAACTAAACGATCCATGACTTGCATAACACTGTTCATTCGGGGAAAACAATTTTGAGGCCATAACAAAATAGTAAATTTTACACTGAGCCATTTGAACTTATAAAAGTAAAATCCCCATTTTTGTCCCCTCACAAACCCCATTCGAAAAATTGCAATCGAGCTAAGAACAGATCAAGCAATGAACGCCCAAAAATTTTTAATGTTGTGTCCTTAGAACACTGTCAAAACACCCCCTTTTACTTCAAATCATTGTCGTCATCATCATCACCATCATGGGAGTAGACTGGCTGCTCTCTAATTTTGCCTGCTGGGAAGCTGTTCGAGCATTCAGATCTCCACAGATCATAAGTACACTTCTTCGTTTTTCTACTTATTGGCAATACTGTCCTCTAATTTTTCAATGCCATTTTTGGCCACCATATAATCGTAAAACGGGCCATTCTCTGGCACAACATAACTGCTATGGAAAGGACATTTTTGTCTGTGCTAAAAAAGGGACTTATCAATCATTACAGCAATTGTGTTTGCACAGTTTACTCTACAGGTTTTCATATATTCTTTGTACAATTTACGTTTAATGAGCAAAATCACCCTCCCGACCTTCTTCTTGGACGGACAATTTCCTTGCTGGTGATACCATTATGACATGCTTTGGGAAAAACCCCAGTTTAAATCAAAGGAATTGTAAATAAAATGTTTCTGTCAAGCATGCCATATTCAAAGGAAGAAAACATATTGATAAAGGAAACCATCATGAATCTTACCAGCAAGGCCTTCCACATTTAACGTAGAACTGTTACACAGATGAAGGGCCCCTGCCTGTCTATGGTTTATTGAGTTTGCGCTCTGATCGACGTGGCTGAGGGCTTCTCTGATTCCTTTGAGAGGCAGGACCTTCCGGGAAAGCCCTGCTGCCCCTCAGATGTTCATGTCAGATTGTTTTGTCCGCGTCCTTGTCCGGTTGACGGTGATCATCAGTACAGCAGAGAACCCGATTCTGATTTTTGGGCGTGAAGGTGACCTTTTGGGCTTGGAGTCCTGATGAAGTCTTCCCTTCCTGGTGATCCGGTGCCCTTTGAGGAGTTCCCTGTTTGGTTGTTTCTGACAGTGGCCTGCCCTGGTTTGTCTTTCCCCTCCAGGGTAGTGACGTCATGATTGTCCGTTCCTGCTTCACTTCCAGCTGAAATGGTTTCCATGTGTCCCCTCTGTCTATTTCCTACAACCATTCTGCGTATGTTCTTGGGTCAGGTCTTCTGGGCTCCACAATCAGTTTGCCTTGTTTAAAGTAAGCAAACTTTCCCTCACTCTTTGCAGCTGCTACTGCCCTTGCTTGTGATGTGGTAAAGTCATTTGCCACTCGGTTTCCCCTTTTTTAGTCAGTTCTTCTCTACAGGGTCGGTTTGAAAGGATTGCCTTTTTTATCACTCCACTTACTAAACTTGACTTCATTGGTCGTGGTTTTCCTTCCTTCCCTGCTCTGACCAATTCTGTGAGACGAGCAATGCCCTCAGTCTTCCATTTCTTGGTTCCTGCCCACGCTGTTGAGAGTGCTGGTCACCGTTTGCACACGTGTTGAATTTCTTCGAAATCAGAAGCTGACTTTTTATGCGGCACACCAAACAGTCTCAGGGTGTCGTTTCTTGAGAACTCCTCCATCTATCGATTCTGACTGAAGATTTCCAATTGTTACCTCCATGCTTGTCATTTTGGCTTCATTTTTCCCTTTGCTTCTTGCTTCGCCTTTCATTGTCGTCAAACAGATAGTCAATGTTCTGTTGGTTCATCCTAGCTGCTGCTGCCAGTGCCTCTTGCCCCACTCAATATTGTACATCTTTTTCAATGTCCACACACTTTGATTTCCCTGTCCCACATTCCTTTGATTGTATCAATGCCTGCCTGCATTGTTGACATTTTTCGTTCGATGGAGTCAAAACGGGCATCTTGTTTACGAATGGCTTGTAGTACTGCATGAATTGTGTCACTGTTCACATCTGGTTCGTTTGTGTTGCACGTGCTGTGTGGGCTAGGAGAGACGGGCCCCTGGGTTGATTCAATGTCACCAGCACAAAGCAAGAGGCTTGCCACTAAATAGTAACACAAGCATCACTTGGCTTTACTTTAAATGGATTTTTTAAGTACATACCCTTTTCAATTCAGCTTTTCTGGCCCTTTCTCCCTTTAAATGCCTCAAAAACTTTGCACAAAGTGCCGCAGGCATAGTCTAAAATGTTGGCTACAAATTGGCATAATTACTTGAAAACAATATATGTGTAATTATAAAAAAAAACAAAAATTTTTTCAGAGCAATTCAAAACACGGTCTTCCTTGCCATTGAGCAAAGTTCATCCCCGGGCACTTACAACAGAATGCTCCAATATCAGCCCTCCAAGACCCCAGGTCCACCATTTTTTTTACAATTTCAGGAACTGCCACTGGAAACCCCTAACACCTGTAAATGAATCAAAATACCATCCCGGTTTGTTTGTATTTCTCTATTAATTTGAATGAAACAATAGAAAGAATAGGATAGTTTGTACAACAGTTGTAGTAAATCACTGAAAAAAACGTCACAATGAGCTCTTTAAAGGGACTTTAAAAACTAATCTGTCGTCATAACTATGTTAATTTTCATAAAATTTCATAAATGCTAAATATGCCTTGAAAGGGACACCTACACAAAAACCTTTAGCCTTCAAAAAAGAATAACAAGAGTGCAAAACAACTGGAAGAATACCACATCAGTTAACATCAGCGAAAATCCAATGTTGAGGGACAAAAACTGTTCCGAGGTAAGGCTCTGGTAGCCAAGACCACCACAGTAAAACAGTCAGTTCGGCAGCAGACACATCGCAGACATTAAACGCAGGAAACTTCAACACTTTACCCAACAAGAAAGAACCATGAAATCAAAGTTGGAGTCAAAATACTTTCACTGTAACAAAACTGAGCTGATAAGAAACTTTGAACAATAATAAAACCAATTTTTTATACAGAGCTCGTAAAGCTGTTGCATCACTTATCAAAGGGCCAGAGAGAGAGTGGAGAGAGTGGAGAGAGAGAGAGAGATGAGAGAGAGGGGAGGGGAGTGAGAGAGAGAGAGAGTGAGAGAGAGAAGAGTGAGAGGAGAGAGAGGAGAGTGAGAGATGTGAGGAGAGGAGAGAAAAGGGAGAGAGAGAGAGAGAGAAAGAGAGAGAGAGAGAGAGTGGAGAGAGAGAGGGCTGGAGAGAGAGAGAGATTGAGAGAGAGAGAGAGGAGTGAGAGAGAGAGAGTGAAATGAGGGGAGGGGGAGAGGAGAGGGAGAGAGAAGGGGAGAGAGAGAGAGAGAGAGAGAGTGAGAGAGAGAGAGAGAGAGAGAGGGGAGAGAGAACCGATGGGAAGAAGTATTCATGGAACATAAAAAAAGAAAAGAGGTGATGTGGATGGGGTGACATCAATCATAGAAATGAAGGTGTAAGATAACAAATAGTTGGGGGTACAATAACAGATTATTATCTATTGACCAGTTGTCATCTCATATTACCTTATTTCTGTTATAATGAAATTAACAGAGATTTTAAATTTCATGCATTGCGCTGCAAGCGCGCGCGCACACACAACAACAAAACACACACACACACACACACCACACACACACCCCACACACTCACAGAACGATGCACACACGCATGTGCATTTACACCCACAAACAAACATAAGACATGTTACTTCGCAACGCCTGACACACGCACGCACACCCAACACATAAACACCCTCATACAACACGCAACACACATTACACACACATGCAGTACACACATATATTAATTTTGCATAGACTCGTTTCTCATTGGGTTATCAATGGAAAACAAATTGTGCATTTCATATTCGGTGGCCTTAATGAAACCTTGGTTTCTTGTCTTTGTTATTTTTAAACTGTAAGCACATCAAAACAATATGTTTTTACAAATAAACAACTTTCAACAGCAAACACACGAAGCAATCTTGCCAATTTATACAAAACCATTCTTGTTGAAAAGAAATTAACATACAATAATCAAATGCTTTTTTCTTAGGTGAATTTAATGGAAAATATACCTGGACAGCTTATGCAATTTATTATGAGTGTGACCTGTAGCATTCGGTGGATCGGGGTTCTAAAGAAAGTCCTTCAGGAATTTGTCCCGTAAATAGGGGAATATGTAGGGGCAAACAAAAAGAAAATGCCGTTCATCTTCCCTTGCTGTCCTGCAAATGGACAAGCTTTCTTCTGCATTAAACTACTGAACGGTGTGCATTTGCATTTCAGTGGGAGGGCATGAAATCTTAATTGCGATATAGCAACCCCAAAACAATTTTGTATAACATTGCAAATATATTTCTCTTTTTCGAAGATTATTTTAAAGAAAATGATAACATTCATACCTTTCACGATCTCTTTTTGTGCCTGTTCATTCTTGAATGAAAAAATCAACGAGTCTGTTTAAATAATTTCAAAAACATTTTAACACTACCTACTCCTTGCTGTAACCAAACAAAATTAAATCCTGTCTCACATACATCTTATCTTATTTTGGACACCAGCAATTTTTTTCCATTTCTGTTCAATTCAAACATTTGGTATGCTTTATATTTGGGAATTTTTTTAGTATCATATGCAGGTAATTTTTAAAAAAAAATCTTAGAACAGAGACAAAAGAATTCTCATATAGAGGGTATCGTCCCAAATCGCCATAAACCCTTCTTAAATTGGGGTTTTGACTGGGACACCTAGGAAACGTTTGCATGCCAAACAATTTTGAACTTTTTTTTTTTCCTGGGTCTAATTCTGATAGCCCCCATATTTATGATGAATAGAGCAAGACAGGCTGCATTTTTGCATAAAAAATTTTAAAGAAAGTATTTGCGTTCATTCCCTTATACTTTTGGAAAGCTCTGTTTATATGTGCAACTGCTTTTTTGCCCTTAGTTACCAAATGCTTTGTGCCTCTTTTCATACTAACCATTGTTGTTTCATTACAACACATGTATAATACATTAAACTGATTTTGTTGACCACCTGCAGTTGTTCACATTAAGACTACATCGCCAGCAAAAAGTAGGATGAACACTTCCATTTGACCTGGTAAAAGTTGGATACCATGTTACCCCCAGAATTTATGTAGTTAGCTAACTGATTTATATAAACAGAGAATAATGTAGGGGAAAGTACACAACCCTGTCTGACCCCATCTGGGCATTCAAAGAATTCTCCCAGTTCACAATTCACACGCACACATGAAAGCAACGAAGAGTACATAAACTTCAAAGATGCTAAAAACTTTCCGTTTACACCCTGGTTTTTTATACAATTTAGAAGTGTATAATGATTGACACAATCGAATGCTTTTTTGAAATCTACAAAAGCAACGTTTAACTTCTTACTTTCTTTAGCATACATTTTTGTACAATTGCATATAAATTTATTTTGATCAAAACGTGGAGTACCCCCTACGGAAACCTGTCTGACTCTCAAATATAATTTCCTTATCTTCCAACCAGCTGTATAACCTTGCATTTAACACTGTGGTATAACACTTTGGTATTATACTCAGTAAAGATACTCCTTTGTAATTGGCTGTTTTTTTCAGGATCTCATTTTTATATATTGGTATGATTATAGCTTTAGACCATTCCGATGAATGTACACCTGAGGTAAAGACAGCATTAACAAGTTTTACCAGGAACCCTAACAGAGTTTTACCCCAGTTTTTAACATTTCACCTGACACCTCATCCATCCCACTTGCCTTTATTAATTTGAGTCTTGCAATTGCATGAACTACCTCTTCGTCAGATATATCTTTGTTCAAAAAATGATCTACATCAACCAAAACATCAACATTGATATAGCTTTCAACAGTTTCCTGATTATTGCAAAAAAAAACTTCTTTAAAATAGTTAAACCAATCATCATTGCTAATGTTGTGATTTATTTCCCGATTGCCATAACCCATCCTCTTAACTTCTTTCCGAAAATGACAAGAATTTTTAATGTTTTCTGCTAAAAGTTCTGTTTTCTTTTTTCCTGTAACTTTGTTATTTTGCTTTCAATAAATATTTATGCGTTTGTTTTTTTCCACGTAAATCAACCTGTCCTCTTCATTTCTGGTCACTCTAAAGCGATTTAATTTTGATCTACTTTCTTTTTTGCGATTTCACATTCCTTGTCGAATCATTCAGACTTTATGGTCTTGTGCATGGGTACTTTTCTAGACATGCAAGTGCTTGGAGAGAGAGAGAGAGAGGAGGAGAGGAGAGATTGAGGAGAATAGAGAGGAGGAGAGGGGGAGAGAGGGGAGAGAGAGAGAGAGAGAATCTGAAATGGGATGTTGATAGTGCTAACTTTTAAACATAAACCCCACCCCACACTCACACACACATAAAACACATTTCACGCACACACCACACAAAACACCCCACACACAACATACATATTTTATATATATATTTTTATATTTTTATATATATATTTATATAAAATATATATATAAAATATATATATATATATATATATATTTTTTATCTATCTATATATCTATCTATCTCTCTATATATATCTATATATCAATCTACATAGATAGATAGATTGATTGATATATAGATACATAACAGAATGACAATAAGCGTACCAACTAAATTATCTAACAAAAAATCTAACACATTTAAGAATCCCTTTAGGCTATCAACGTAGCCAAAACAAACAGCAAGTAAACATGTCCACATAAAACAACACACATCACTATACCACAGACTCAGACAATCTGTCTGCTCTGCCAATACACAAAGTAAACTCCAACATGGTGACAGCCATCTATAGGCCTGTCCATACAGGAGGGTCAACACAGGTGCATGTGGGTACGCGCAGGTATTAGCTCACCTGTGTGCCTGAACACACACACACACACACAAGCAAAACACACACACAAAAAGCACAACACCACACAACACACAAACCCCACACACACACGAACACACACACACATACATACATACATACATTTCATAAAATACATTCTACATACAACTACATACATACATACATACATACATAATACATACGCGTGCACGCATGCACATAGGCGTACACGCGCACACGCCCCGCATACATGGGTGGGAATAAACCCAAAGCACACACAAGCGAGCGCGCATGGTTTCGTGCATACGCGCAGGATTCTAGCTGACATTGTAGAAAGGCCCATGTATTTTAAGTTTATTTTGTTGTTGTTGCCTCATCTTCTGTGACATTCCTGTCTTGCTGTTTATACGCCGCTCATTTCCATATCTTCAACCCAGTCCTACCCAGATTCGTAATGTCCCGTCTTCGACATAGAACGTCCATAGGGAGCCCAACATTGTCATGCCACTGTAGAGCCACCAGCCAGTTTGGCCCTGCATTGCCGCAGGGTCATTTAGGCAGTGTTTCACGGTGCCTGTTCTGACCTCACACACACTTGACTAACATCTACTAAGCCCCCTACTAAAGACAGTTTAACTCATTGGAGTCGCAGTGAAATGGATCCCGCCATTTTGTGGTGACGCATGATTTTGGCTATATTTGAAAAATTCAGCAGACTTACCCAACATAATAATGACATACTCATTATAATATCATTGAAAAGTTTATAATATCTTTTTTGAGAGTGTTTCACAGTTTTTTTTAATAGGATGACTGTATTTAAATTTTTTTTCAAATTTCCAAAATATGTCACAGAATGTGAAAAATAAAAAGTTTTGAAAATTAGGGTTGGTATCTTAAATGGCTTGAACTATTCATCAACTAGTCCCTTAAACCAATAGGATGATTTTTCACCAAAGTAAATTTCCCTGAAGCTGGCTGAATCCATGTGATTTCACTTTTTGTACAACAGACTTTTTTTTTTAAAGAATCATAACACTGGGGTTCCTGAAATCCCAAAGATATCACTTGTTGACATGTCAAAGAAAATTGGCCAACAGAGAAAAACTAGGCAAGCTTATGATCAAGGAAAGCAACTGTGTTTAGAAAAATGATTGCCCTACAGGCCAGAGTAATTTCCCATTACTTTGTGTTTTAAAAAAAAATCGTAAGTCTGCCAAATCTTAAGCTTCGGGACGTCACAATAAAGGAAAAGAGTGCCGAATCTTAAGCTTGATTGTGGAGCCAGACTGAGAGTGTTGCCCAGTCAGTGTGGCAACCACCATAACGTCTCTCGAACAAACTTTCCCCGCAAAACTCCAACCCTAAAAGCTCTGACACAAACTCCTCATAGGCACAGAAGTGTATGGGGAAACTGAATGTGAGGTCACCATGAGACCAGAGCACCTGGATCCGCCACATTGCAATAATCTTTTATTATATCATGATTAAGGATTTCGAAGATAATGTAATGATGCCGTTACGGAAGTGTATGTGCCTTGAGACTACTTGACAGGGCTGTACTCTATCACGGCAGCCGCCTGGATCCCTGCAGGAATCTGTTGGAGTCGGGACAGATCGTTGTCCAAGGAAAGGGAGCTCAATCCTTCCAGGCACGATACAGCCAGCAAAGCCCGGTGAAAGAACAAATATTTTATTACGACTCAATCATACACACAAATAATATTAAATCTTCTAGCTAAACATCACATAATTCCAAGCTCTATTCCCATTCCTTAATTCCGCTATCTTCCTTAACAATAAACTAACAACTTAATGAACAAAACGAAAAACTCATCTTCCATCAGTCTTACACACACGCTCTCATTGACAGGCTGCTCATCATGGCAAACATTGCTAGGTACAACCCTACTACCCCCCTTCCCCCATAACTTTATTGGAATCAGGCTAGCTCTCATCAGTCAAAAGAAATAATATTTTACAGCTTGCATATCTACAACACAACCACACGACAAGCATAAAGATACTGACGTGGATCTTCATTGGGGTGGAAGGGGGGGGGGGGGGTATTTATAAAAGGAGGAGTGGGGAAATACGCCAATTCCATTTTACGTCTTGTGAAACTTTGGTCTGAAATTTAATTAAACTCATTGTACTTGTTAGAGAGACGAAGAGGGCAGGACAGACAGACAGACAGACGGAGAGAGGGCAGAGGAGGAGGAGAGGGGAGAGAGAGAGGGGAGGAGAGGGGAGAGATAGTGAGAGGGCAGAGAGAGAGCTTGCACGGTTTCCGGACCTTTCTCACACAAAACCCCAAAATTTGTGCTTTCACCATGCATGCCACTTGCATCACACACACACACCACAAACACACACAACACACCACACACACACACACACACACACACAAAAACACACACACACACACACACACACACCCACACAGCACACACACACACACCATATCATCGGGGATACTATAAACGAGGTTCGTGTCGGAGCGCAGGCGGGAAAATCCATGCACTGCCAAAACCGTTCACCTTTCAGAAGAGTAGGCATTTGTTGCAGTCAATTGGATTACAAACTCTACAAAGCCGCACACCGGGAACTGGATGCAAAAAAGCAGGGAGTGTCATCTCATCTCGAACAATGGAACAAGTAATAGTAATAAAAAAAACAGATGCAGCGGGGCGCGGCACAACACACACACACACAAAACCACACACACACACGCGCGCGCACACCACACACACACACACACCATAACACACACACAACCAAAACAAACACACACCACACACACACACCACACCACCACACACACACACACACACACGTCATTATTAGCCAGATAGTGCTTTCTTGGTTTACCACAAACCCCGTCTGTCAAAAATTGGGGTCTGGTATTTTCATTCAAAGGGTAGGTCATACCGTTTATTATTATTATCATTAAAACACCCGAAGTTATAATTTTGATTCAACCTAGTTTTCTCCATTCAAAAAGAAAGGGGACCCTTTTTTTCAGATTGCTATACATGATTGCCCTAAATTTAATATTATATTATTATCATGATTACGATTATTATGATTATAATGAAGATTTGGTTAAAGTTATTATGTGTTTTGATGAGGATGATGATGATGATGATTGCTAATTTTTATTATGTGGGTTTTTATTGTTATGTTATAGTAGTAGTAGTAGTAGTAGTAGTAGTAGTAGTAGTAGTGGGAGAAATAGTAGTAGTCGTGTAAATCCACTCTTATACTCGGTTTCTGTCTACCTTAATTAAAAAGGTAAAGGTAAAGGAGTCCCATAACCTATAAGGTCTTTAGGGAGCGAGCATCAGATACATCATCTCTAGGGCCAAACAATTGAGGGGGCACCCATCTCCCCTCCCTCGTGCTTTACTTCCCTGACCTAATGAGGGGGAGGTACATCCATTACAGTGGGGGAATGGGAAACTGTATGGAAGCCAAGGCGCGCAAAACCGGTCCCCCATTTAAAGCGGTAACCACGTCGGAGCTGCTTAACTTGGCTTGGGGAAAGCGAAGTGCTTGACATGAGCTATCGTCCCTTTCTAATATTTCCAATTTGCAATTCTTAAATGTCTTTAAACATAAAGTTCTTTCTTGATTATCATTCAAACAACAAAGCTCTACTTTGAAACCCTAATCAAAATTAAACCAAAATACATTCACTTATTGTTTTTCGTTATCAACCATCCACAAGACCCCCAAGAACCCAAACTACACATGACCGCCGACGGATTACGGGGCCGTACACTTCTGTGGTTCATATCCGGAAGCCTGCCGTTAAATCCGCTCTAACTAAAGAAAATTTGGTTACGAAAACTGCTGAAAATGAGGAAATAAATAAACCCAAATGTAGTCGGTCTTGATCTCTTCTGTGGGCTCACGAAGTGCTAAGCACTCAGATATTTATTAAAACAAATTTTAATTAGTCCTTTTGGTACATGAAGTCATGGAATTTGTTTCTCATAGCCTTGGTGAATAAGTAGGATGGGTTTTTCCAGGTTAATCTTCAAGTGAGACTTTCCAGGCCTTCATTCTTTTTGCATACCACAGGAAGGCTAAATGTGCCGTTAAAGATCCAGTAATCATGAAGTGTTTGGGGGGTTTGCGAAAATATGGTCAAATAGCCCCACTTGAAGTAATACAACCTTCTCCCTTTTTTTAGCTTTTGCATATGCTTCTCACCACCACTAGATTTTGGGGAAAAAAAAAAAAAAACAGACGGTAAGAAAAAATAGCCAATTAGAAAGCCTGATAGACAGATAGATAAAATAGCTACAATGGACATAAGAACCCAATGACAAACAGTAAATTTAAAACAATGCTGAAAGAGCAAAACAAAGCAGTACACATTTTTTTAGATTTTTAATTCCTTCACTCTTTGCCCCAGGCCAAAGTTTAAAAAAACAAAAAATCGTGCCGCACTGCATCTGTTTTTTGCCCTAAAAACCGACCACACCAGCCTCTACAAATAAAGTCCAGTTCAAAATACTTTTAAACGGGGCGGTGGGCCACTGTCGTTTTTGGGGAGAATGCGGTTTTGAAAATATCAAAAAAGGAAATGTTGCTGTTAAAACTGTTTATGCAAACCCTTTTTGGTAAAGTGTATTTTAAAACTTTGATTTGTTTATGTTTTTAAACCATAAAATTAAAAGGGGTTGCTTTATTTTTAATCATCCAATCTAAAAGTTAACTTGATGGTTTTGATTCCCAACCCTGCATTTTTTTTCCCCTTTTGATGGAAAATTAAAAAAAACGCAAAGAGGGATGGGACTGCAAAACAAAGGCCTCGGTGAAGCGGAAAATATTGACACATTTTAAAAAACCTTGTCCATTTTTTTTTAAAAAAAAGGCTGTTAAGTCGGGAAAGCAAATTACTAAATTTAAAGAACATGCACATATGCTTTCTTTTCTGAGAGAAAATCTCATGGGCAAAGAGAGCCCATAAATAAATAAATCTAGTGTTTAAACAATGAGAAAAAGTAGAAACAGTGCACTGACTTGTAAATGTCCTGGGATCAAACACACCCCTACCAAAAAAAACCTAACAGTTCAACTTGTTTCAATATGATGCTAGTTTTTTGCAGAGTCTTTATTTTCCCCACTGATTGGGCAACCCAGCAATGCAAAAATCAGACAGAGGACTTTTCCACGACCACCCAGTGCAAAGAAGCGTGACTGAACATAAAATGCCCAAGACCTCCCTGAGACAAGGCTTCGGAAAACAGAAAGGGAAATATGGAACATTCGACAACGGGAACCCACTTGGTATTGGCACACTGCAGAGAAAATAGGGGTACTGTTACTTTCCCTGTATTTGCAACGTAAAACACTGCAGATTCAGATAAAAAAGACCGCGTTATTTTTCAGCTGAAGTTGGCCCTTTGTAAGGTTTTTTTTCCCAGAGAAGTCAAAAGGTAAACAATGTAAATTCCAGTGGGTTTTCCAGACCCTGTTTTTAAGGGGTTTTTAAGATATGTTGCTGTTAAAGTCTAAAAAATAATAAGAAGGATTTCTCAACCCCAAAAAAAAGGCATAAAAAAAACCCCAGACAAAAAGAAAACGAATCGATAGATCACAAAAGACGACTGGCCCACAGCTGAAAGTGAAGCGCAGGATTTGGCCCCCACAACAAAACAACACATGTATAGCTGTGGTGATGATTTTTATGTGGAATTTTCTGTTAAACAGCAGTTTTAGATCACACTAGACTACAGTCATACCTCGGGAAAAATGTACAGCAGCCAGTCAACATCAGACGGTGGATACAGATAAACCTGGAAACGATCTGACAATGGAGAGGCATGAAAAAAAACTGCGTCAATAGTCCAATGTTTAAGCACACCCACAAAAAACAATGTGTATAACCCGGAAAAGACTCAGTAAAAATTGATTTAAAGGGGACAACCAATTTCCTGTACAAGACCATTTTAATGCGCACACAAGGGGGAAATTTACAAAAAAGGGGGTTTTTGACAAAAAGAACACTCAAACACAGAAAAATCATTTCATGCACTGAGTGTGAAAATATAAGTAAATTATATTTTTACAACCCCAAAAACCTCATCAGGGACAGGGCATACACTTACACTTACTGTGAGCAAACATCACTAAAAAAAGAAATTTTAAGCAAGAAAAATATACAAAACTGGGGTCTATACCAATATTAGAAACACTTTTAAACAAAACCCAGAAAAAACCCAAACTCGTAAAAGCTTTACAAACATAAAATCCCGAAGGATGAAATAAAGACAGCTGCAATATAACTGCACATTTTAAAAAACCAGTAGTTAAGGGATTTTTAACCCTGAGAGTTGGATCGGGTTTAAGGATATGATGTGGCCCCCCTCAGGGTAAACACCTGTTTCCAAAAGGGACACCAAGTATACAAAAAACAATTTTTCCCCTGTATAAACTGGTAAGATGTTTGAAAAAAAAGCATTTAGAAGGCCCCTTCGGGTTTCACACGAAAAAGGCCTTTTACAAGTTTCAAGTGTGAAAAGAATACAAAAAAAAAAGGTTTTAAAAATAAATCGAATACACAGAGAAAACCCAAACGGGTTTTATTTGTACGTCATTTACCCAAAAATGTCATTTGATTCCCCCTTCGCAACACGGAAGGACCATAAAAATGTTTACAGTGTGGGAAGACTACAAAAATTATAACCACTTAAAAGTACACATGCGAACCCATAAGGAGAAAGACCATAAGGCGCATACTGTATAAAAACTTTCACCTTTAAAAAGGAATTAAATTTTTGCCAAAAACGATCTCCACTGAGGAAAACCACACAAATGCACATTTTGAAAGACTTTTTGCCAGGAAGCATTTTTTTATTAAACCATTAAATCCACTCAGGAAAAGCCAAAAAGTGTACATTGTGATAAGACGTTTCCCAAAATTTTTAAACGAAACATTAGAACCCACACGGGGAGAAAACCCATACAATGCCACATTGTGATAAGAATTTTACCAGAAAAATTTTTTTAAGTAATAGAACCCCACACGGGAGAAAAGCTGTACAAGTCAAAATTGGATAAAAAAATTGCCATAAACCAAATATGACTCCCCACATGAGAACCCCGTAACGAAAAACCCCAAAAAATGCACTCATTGTAAAAAAAACTTTTGCCACTAAATTTTTTTAAAATCGCCCATTAAAACCCAACAGAAAAAAGCCACACAATGCAAAATTGGAAAATCATTGCCTTAAAATCTGTTTTTACTCCCCCTTTAAACCCCACGGGAGAAAACCCACACACATTTTATCTGTAGAAAAAAGTTCACAGAAAGAGCTTTTAAAGAAAACACACGGGGTTCCAAAAAACCCTGGCCCACAGAATGTCCCACAAAGGATGAGGGTTTTCCCCAAAGCCCAATGAAACGCACAGGCAAACCCTGCAAAAAAGTGGCCCAAATGTACAAATGTCAAACATCACAATGGAGCTTTCATCAGTAAAACCATACAAAAAACAACCTAAACACAAGGGGGCAGTAAGACACCCAAAACGGCACTCATTATTTTTTTTGGTTGAAAAATAAAAAAAAGAAAAACCTATTACAAACACCATACATCTGTTTGTTTTTAAAAATTTAAAAAACTAAAACGTTTTTTTCAAGAGTTTTATGTAATTTCAGCCATTTAAATTTGGGGGTGAAATTTTGAAAAGTGGGGGCCCATTTTAACGAATTTTTAATTATTCTGCTTAATTTTTTTTTTTTCAAAATTTCCCTTAAAATTTTTTACAATTACCCTTTCCCAAATATTTAAAAAATTTAAAATTTTAAGGTTTTCCCCCACCCAAATAATTGTTGTTTTAATTTTCAGCTTTTTAAATATTTTTGCTTGAAAAAATTTTGGGAAAATAAAATTTATGGTTTTTCCTTCTGAAAAATGGTACTTTAACTTTTGGTATTAACCTTCCCAAAAACAGTGTTTTGTTTTTCAGTTTAAAAAAGTTATTGTTTTGGAAATTTTTTTAAAAAAATTTTTTATTAAAATTTTAAAAAAATATTTTTTTTTTAAACCTTAAAAAGTGGGGAAAGTTAAAAAAAATTTTTTTTTTTTTTATTTTTTTTTTTTTTTTTTTTTTTTTAGTGTTTTTTTCCTCAATTTTTTTTTTTTTTTAAAATAAATATTTCAATAAAAGAGGGTTTTGATTTGTTATTGACTGTATAAGGTGGTTGGTGGGCTGCATATTTTTAACCCACTTTAAATCCGGGGAAGTTTTCAGGGAAAATTTGGGTGTCCCCCAGGGGAGCCCACTGACCACAAAGCAGGCTACTTATTTTTTGTTGTCTTGTTCCTGTCTGTTTTACTTTTTTCCCCTGTCAGAGTGGCCTTTTCTACTAAGTTTTTTCAGGGGAAGATGTTGTTGTGGGGTTTTTTTACAGCGATAAAAATTTTTTTCGTAAATCATGGATCCTTGATTTTTCACTTTCTAATAAGTAGCATTAACCATAACTTTAAAGACAAAGGGATTGGGGTGGTGTGTGTGCGGGGGGAAGGGGGGGGGGGGTTTTAAACACCCCCAAAAAAGATTCAAACCACCACACACACAGACCCAAAGGTTTTTCTTTTAGGGGAATACTTTAGCTCTAACCACCCACCCACTGCTGACCTCCCTATCTGCTACCCTGTGTGAGGTGAACGCCCTTGAGAAAAACAATAGAGAGGAATCTGAATGGGTATCATTGCGCTAAAAAAAAATTCAAAAACCCCACAGCCCATGCAAAGCACGCATGCACGCGCCCGCACAGCACGACACAAAAAACACAGACAGTAACATAAGAATAAAATATAAAAAAAAGCACGTCGTGTATCAAAAAAATCAGCAAGTAAACTTTTCACTACAACAACACCGAATATCACAGACTCGGCACATAGTTGTATGGTTTTGCTATGCAAACTCCCAAAATCAATGAAGTCCATCTACTACCTGTCCATACAGGGAGGAAAAAAAGTTTTTTTTGCAGGTGCAGGACTGACACAGGGAGTTGGAAAATATTGGAATGCAGCTATTTATGGAGGATAAACAATGGTAAAAACAAAATGCACTGTGTGTTTTAAATTTGGGAAAAACCCCAGACGAAAAAAAAATTACAAAGCTCTCTGTCTCTCTGCCCCCTTGGTCTCTTGCCTCTCTGAGTCGATCTGAACAGCAACCCTACGCCCTTTAAGCCTATATTTAAAAGAGAAATTTTGTTCTAGATATGGAAAATATTGTTTCCGTGTTGCCCTACCCGTTAAATTTTGTAGTCCTTCTTAATAAATGTAAAACACTATCGGGATCTGCGCATGAAAAATTAGTCCCCTTAGGGAAAAGAGAAACGTAAATGAAAACAGTGAGTTTTTTATTTTCACCAGAATGTTTTCTCTCGGCTTTTTAGAGATAGTTTTCAATTGTGTTTCTCCATTGCAAAACCTTTTTGTCAAAACGATTTTATTAATAAAACCAGTAAAGCTAAAAGGGGGGGGGGCCTATGTAATAAAAAAATGCTGGTTTTTTTTGGGGGTTTAAAGCATGTTCAGTCATTTTCCGTTTGCTCTATGTCGTTCACCACACACAAACCACAAAACAACACACACACACCACACAAAAACCACACACACACACCAACACCACACACACAACCCCACACACACACCACACGCACGCAGCACACACCACACCACACCACACACATAAACACACTCACCTACCACCTACCACAACACACTCGTCACGCACACACACAAACACAAACACACACCACTCGTCACCCCCACCAAAATACCACACAACACCACACCAAACCAACACACCACAACAACACCACAACCCCCAACACACACACGTCCTTGCCTTAAATTACCCTTTAAAACAAAAAGAAATAAAAGGGAAATGGTGTAACATTATATAACACTCAATAAAAAACAGTAACAGTTTATGTATCAAAAAACATTTATAATAGTTCTCATTTCTTATACTTACACAATACGTCATGTCAATTTTTATGTGGTATTCAACTGCTTCTGCCCTGTGGGAGCCATACCCTGGGCAAGGGCCCCCAATGTGTTTTGTCATCCCCCGGCATTTGTTTTGTTTGCTTGTATTTATTTTTACAATTTTGCAGATCAAACCTTTTGCCAGCTACTTTTCATTTTGACGCTCCCCCAGAAATGGTCGCTTTTCACCTGCCCCATTTCCCGCAGGAGTTTTTTTTAGGCAGGGGGGATCAGGTTTTTTTATTTTGAGATGTTGAGGGTTTAAAATTATAAACCACTATTCTACCTTTGATTGAAAATCAATTGTAAGTTAAATTTCCTATTGCTTTTAAAAGCACATTTAAAAAAACCCCCAAGCCCTATCTTTAAAAACTACTTAATGCTAAACTTGCCAATATCAATGTTCACTTCCGCAGTCTATCTTTTGATTGCAATAAACCCTTTTAAATTTTCCTGTGTTCAATCGGTGTTGTATATTGAATGGCCCCTTTTTTCGCAGGCTACCAGCTGACATTAACTAAAATTGACCTCTAGGAATGCAGCACATTGTTGGTGGGGCGTCACATCTGTTTAATTTTAAAATTCACATGGGGACTTGGCTGGGTTTTCTCATCTGAAAAAGTAGCCCTAACCACCACTCATGGTAAGGGATAGGGCATGTCTGGGCTAGAAGGGCTGAATTTGAGACCTTCCTTTTTTGTACAAAAAAGTAATACTTTTTTAAACTACCTTTTTAATTTAACATAAAAGTTTTCAAAAACAAAAAAAAACCACATACGGGGGAACACCCCCCAAGTACCCGCGCGCGCGGCCACAAACACACACACAAAACACCCACACACAACACACAACACACAAAATAAACACACATGCACGCTAAATAGCACAGCAACACACACACCACACACACACACAATGCACAACACACACACACACCACACCACACAACACACACACACAAAACAACACCCACACACACACCACACCAACCAACACAAAACAAAAACACACATGCACGCAACTAGCACAGCAACACACAACACACACACACACAACCCCTGCACACACAACCACCACACACACACACACACACACACACAACAAACACACACCACACACGCACAAACCCCCACCACACACACACACACACACACATCATTTTGATAAACAACAGGGTCAACCAATTTCAGGCAATGTTTATCATTTATGATGACAAGAAGATTAAATCTGCTATGGGGAAATGCATTTGCATTGAGCTGTTTGGAAAAGGGTTATACTTTTCTTTACTTTCATAATATTTCCCAAGTCAAACGACCCGAGAGAAACAGACACCTGCAGTGTTGGGCATACTCTGAAAACACTTTAAAGCGCTGTTAATTTAAATGAAGCTTGTTGTGCAGTCCTAGCCTTCCCCCCGAGCCCACATCACATCACTTTTTAAAAGGAGCCGCGGATCTGAAAAATCCCCCCGATTCTTATGGAACCCAACCTGCAAAAATCCAGTTTTAAACCAAGGCATAACCATGCAGCATGGTGGCTGGTTTTCCACCAAAGGCATGTGGGGTTTCTTTACTTTCCATTTCCAAAAAAACACACAAACGCACACATGGTGCACACACCCCGCACACACACACACACCTGGCCCCACCATAAGAACACGCAAACCACATAAAAAAATAATAAAAATAAAATAATAAAATAATAAAAATTTAAAAAAAATAAAATATAATAATAATAAGTATGGAATTTATAAGCGCTGAAACTGTAGGCAAAAAATCAAAGCCCCATCACCACGCGCACGATAAAGAACATGCACACACACACATGCATGGCACAAACACAACACTTTTTCGCAAGCACATGCAAGTTTGTGCGCAGCACAACACAAGCCACACATACAAAAACAAGACTGCAAAACCTTGCATAGCACATCAACACACACACACACACACAACACACAACACCCCACACACCCCACACACACACCAACCCCACACCAAAACAATCCCAAAACAGAAGTATTTTTAAATGTCTCGAGACTGTAGACAATAAATAAAGGGAATAAAAACGGTAGCCAAAAAAAATTTTTGATCGTATCCATAAATGTATTACAACAGTTTTTCAAAAATGAACAAATTATGTCAAATTTCTTTTAAAATCCTTCACCCCCCCCTTGACCAAATTTGGGCACGTGCAGCACGAGAAAAGGTTTATGACCTGAACACTGAGCACATGTTTCTTCGATATTGAGCACATTTTAAGATATCTTAAGATGGATGTGTAGTCTACTGTCGTTTGTGGATGAAGTCATTGGGGAAAATGGAAAAAGGGAATTATGCTGTTTTTTACCTTTGTTTGTTTTTAGTCTATAAATATTAAAAAATATTGCGTGTGCATATGTTGGCATCAGGGCGGCGATGGTTTGATTGTGTTTATTTATTCTTAGTTGGATAAGGATTAAACACTTGTGTGGTTTTACATCCCGCCCCCCTGTGTTGCATTTTGCATATTTTGCGACTTTTCCTACCAGCACACAAAGGCCTACTTTCCAAAAAAGGGAACAGGTTTTAAAACGTGTGTAAAAAAGTTCGCCTGCATTTTACCAAGGGGCCCTTTAGTGTGGTGTTGTGTGTGGTGTGTTGTGTGTGTGTTGTGTGTGTGTGTGCGTGGCGTGTCGTGGGCGTGTGTGTGTTTTGGGTGTGCGTGGGGTGTGGTGTGTTGGTGTGTGCGTGTGGTGGGGGTGGTGTTGTTTGTGGGGTGTGTGTGTGTTGTGTATTGTTGTGTGGTTGTTTTGTGTAGTGGCGAGTGTGGTGTGTGTGTGCGTTGGTGTGCGGTGTGTGAAGTTGTGTGGTGGCGTGTGTGGCTTTTGGGGTGTGTGTGTGGTGCGGTGCGTGTTGTGTGTGTGTGTGTTGCGTGTGGTGTGTGTGTGGTGTGTGTGTGGTGCAGTGCACGTGCATGGTGGGTTTTACATGTGTGTGTCTTATTTGTGTATGTGTACACGGTCTGCACACTTGCAACATATGTAAGTTCAGATTGAAAAAAAAGATTTAAAAATCAGACACAAATTTTAAACGCACCCCATATTATAAAACGATTGATTTTGCATTCAGTGAACAAAAAAAGTGTATAAAACTTTCCAACAAGTGCAATCCAAGCACTCTTATTTAATGATTTCAAGCCATCAGCCCATGCATAGTATATTAGAAGCATTGCCATTGTAATTAGCCATCCTTATTTTACCATTGTGTTTTGGATAGCCTGTTTCTAAGTCAATAAACCCATGTTCCTTTATGAAAATGGTTGCTGAAAATGGTATTTCAGAGATGGAAAAGATTGGGGTGGGGGTTGAGTTATGACCATGTTACATGTCCTCTGACTTACGATACTTGTATCATAGCAAACACACAGTGGTAGGACGGCAAGTGTACCACCTTCTATGCATGTTTCTTGACTGAACATGTGCAGTAAAAGCTAAATGTTTTGCTAGTAAGTGATGCTGGGATTCTTTGTTTCTTTTATTTCATTCCCCTTCGGTTGATGAGTTAACCCATTAATATGAAAAGAGAGATGCAGACTTGGAGGTGAATCGTTTAAAAACCAAAGATGGACAGTGTTGAAAAGTCGTTATTTAACCTGTTTCGTTTTCGTTGTTGTTCTCATGTTTTGAGGGAAATGAAATAGTTATTCAAGTCTTTTTACAACCTATTCTAGCGTGTATGAAGTCCAGTGAATAAGTTCATCCATTATCTTAAGAACATTATGAACTACTATTCCAAAAATGGGAACAGCTTTTAACATGTGTGCAAGGCATTATGCAAGCATTATCACTTGTGGCTTTGGTTTATAGAATCATGCAAATGACTTTATTCGGTGGGAGGTTTGGGAGGGGAGGGCATGGTTGAGTCAGCACTCCAGGGGTAAAAGTCAACTCAAATGGGGTTTTAAACTAGGTCAGCAGATCTCCAGCACATGCACACATTTCTAACCACCAGGCTACCTCGCCCTCCCACCCCATTGAGTGTATGAAAAAGAAGTTGGCACAACATTTAAATAAATGCATATTGCTTACATGGAAATAACCAAGAATCACCTGGGAGTCATCCAACCATGTATACAACAAACCACAGCCATGTCACCTCAGTCCTAGAAGGGATTATAGCCTTTTGTTTTTGCAGGTGCCTTCTGTTTACAAAGATGTGCCAGGACAAGGCAGCAGTGCAGAAATGAAGACAGAGGACTCCTCAGCACAGATCAACACAGCTGTCAACAGAGATGCTGTGACTGAACATGAATATGCCCAAGATGTGCCCAAGACAAGTGAATTCCAAGAACAGGCAACTGGTCACAGTGAGAACAATCAGTGCAAACAGGAATCCACAAGGCACTTCCAGGTTCAGAGTGTTAACAGAACAAAAACTGACCGAGACACAGCTAAAAATAAAGAAAACAAACAGTACCAGATAAAGCCATAAAGTGTTGTTGCACAAAGTGTGGTGATACTTTTATTTGTAAATTCTCCTATAAACAGTATATTTTAGCCCACTTAGGATTAAAATCATACCTCTGTAAAAAGTGTATAACAGTAAATCAAATATCAGACCAAAGAAAGCAGGTAAGCCTGGAAACGATTCCTGACAGTCGAGAAAGTTTTGAACAAAGCACTGCTGTTTACAGTCCAATGTTAATACAAACAGCACAGAAAACACCCTCTGTATCTGGAAATAGTGGTCACCCTCATAACACCGATCCCGTCAACACTGATGTGACTCAACCCAACCCTGGCTTCACAGGGAACATGGGCACTATGGCTGGCACTACAGGACAGCTTCACAGTACCAGCAGTGACACACCTCAGAATAAGGGAACTGCTGTAGGCGCAAGGGTAAAATCTTACAAGTGTAACACATGTGGAAAAATCTTCAGTAGAAAATATCATTTAAAACGACACATGGATGTCCACACAGAAGAAAAACAATACAAGTGTCCACAGTGTGAAAAGGCATACAAGCAGAAAGGGGACCTAAGAAAGCACACAAGATTGC
>CM054168.1:33888943-33893943 GCA_028751875.1 Rapana venosa
AACCCCTTCTTTTATTTAATTCCAAACCCCAGCAAAAATTAACAAAAAAAACCCTTTAAATTTCAGTTTGGGCAGATTGATTATTTGGGCTCAATTAAACCCCATGCCTTTAAAAACCAAAAATCAAAATGTATGGGGGACGGGAAAACCGGGGAAGGGCCGGAAAAAGGGAAAAAATGAAATAGGTTTTCCCAAACCCCTGTTGGGTTTGGGTTTAAAGGGAAAAGTTGAAGAAGTTGGAAAATCCAAAATAAAATTTTGGTTTTTACCATTTACAAAAAAAGCTTTGGGCTGGGTCCATAATGTCAAAGGTTTAAAAGCCTAGCTCCAACAGGCTAAATTTAATTTTTTCCAAAATAAAACCAAATTTTTTTTAAAAAATCATTCTCGAAAACCCCAAATTTTTTTTTCCCGGGCACATTCTACCAATTTATTGATAGGCGTCAACTATTTGGGATACCTGCAGTGGAAGAACTTGAAAATCATTCACCTTATATAAAAGAGCAGTAAAAAATTGTATTTTTAAAAACAAGCACCCTGAAATTGAGGATTATAAACAAATAATGTCCTGACATTTCGAAACCGACTTCAATTCAATAAAGCGGGTGTTTTATGCAAAAAGTTTGAAATTTCAAAATGCACCTCCAAGATTACCAAAGCTTTCAAATTTTAACCAAACTTTGACACAAACCATTTGCTAACATTTCAAGACCCAGAAATAGCCTATATAAATCGAGCCTCTTGTTTTCGGGGCAGTGACCTATGGAATAAACTCCCCCAAAAAATTTTTGAAATGTATTAAAAGCAAAAATCAGTATAAACACATCTAAAAAGATATTTCATGAATAAAAAGTACAGAACACGCTTGTAACTTAAGAGAGTGATTTTAAGTGTCACTGACGTTATTCTTGTCATCAAAATCAGATATGACCCAAGTTTTCATATTCATATAGAGTACATGTGTAAACATTGATCTATATATGGGTTTGATATATATCAACCCCAGCACGCTTTGAATCTGATGTGTGTGTGTGTGTGTGTGTGTGTGTGTACAAGTGTGTGTGTACAAGTGTGTGAGTGTGTGTGTGTGGTAATTGGTTGTTTTGGTTTTTTACTTTCTTGCTGTTTTGGCCTTTTTATGTTTTTTGTATTACACCCTAAAATGCTGGGTCTATTTAGTTTTGTCACTGTTATTTTTGGTTCATTGTACTAGATGACCTAAATTGTTATTGCTGACGATAGTACGCTGGGTGGATTTACATTGCCTGAATTTATTCTTTGATCGAAGGATTAACGTTGCTCTGCCTCAAACCAAAAAGCACATGTAAAATGTGTGTATAGACCCTGGGAAAGGGAGGAAAAAGGATGTTCTTTGTTATACTTCTTTTCTCTGAATCCAATAGCTGTTGGTTATTCTTGTTTTTCTTATATGTGTGTGTGTTGTTTTGTGTGTGTGTGTGTGTGTGTGTGTGTGGTGTGTTGGGGTGTGTGTGTTTTGTGTGTGTGTGTGTGTGTGTGTGTGTGTTGTTTGTTTGGGTTTGGTTTTGGTTTTTTTAAAAATTTCTTGTTTTTTGGGGCATTTTTTTATTTCACAATATGATGTTGGTTTATTTTATTTCGTCGCTTTTTATTTTCTTTTTCATTGTAATAGATGACTTGAATTGTTATTGCTGATGTTAGAATTGATGGGCGGTTTTATATTACCTGAGGTTTTTCTTGTGATGGACGGATTAACGTAGTTCTGCCTTAAATCAAAAACCACATGTACATGTGTGTATATGACCAGGGGAGAGGGAAGGAATGGGTGTCTTTGTTTTACTTGTTTGCTCTGAATCCAATGTCTGTTTGGGTTGTTTCTTGTTTTCCTTTTATATATAAGGTGTGTGGTGATGGTGAATGGGTGAGGGTGTGTTCGTTATAATGAATTAAAGGAAACACACAGCTGTTTGAATCCATTTGGTTGTTGTTCTTGTCAGTAATGGTGGGGTAGAGTTTCTAGTTTTGTTCTGGTTTGTGCTTATTTTTTTTGAGTTTTCCTTTGTTTTATGTGGTTTTTTTCTGGGGGGTGGAGAAGGGGGTTTTAGGTTTTTTTGTATTTTGTTAATACTATAGTTTTTTGCTGTTAAGTTAATTTGTGTTTTGTTATTGTTGCGTTATTGTTATGTACATATGTGTGAAAGTTTGTTTTGTCTATTTGCTTGTTTGGATTTTTCTTTTTGTTGTATCTTATTTTGCTTATTTTGTTCAGTTGTTTGCATGGCTTGAGTTGTATGCGTGTATGTAGGGGGAGGTTGGTGGTGTCTTTTTATATCTGGTGTTTTTTGTTCTGTTGTTTGTATGGCTGGAGATGTGTGTGTGTGTGTGTGGTGTGTGTGTGTGTGTGTGTGTGGTGTGTGTGTGTGTGTGTGTGTGTGTGTGTGTGTGTGTGTGTGTGTGTGTGTGTGTGTGTGTTGTGGTGTGTGTGTGAGTGTGTTTGTGGGGTAGGTGGTGTCGTTTGTTTTGTTTTGTTTGATTTGGTTTGGGTATTTTTGTTGTTTAGTTTGTTTTATGGTGATATATTTTCTTAATATTTTGCCTTTTGTTTGGTTTGTGTGGTTTAACATTGTTCAGGTTGATGTTGTTGTTGTTGGAGTATTTTAAATCTATGCATGCATATATTACCGTTTTCTCTTGTTTGATTTGTATGGTTTACCACTGATTATGTTTTATTCTCTGTGTACATATATATTTTTTTTAAATAGATGGCTTGAAGAAAAGCACATGCACAACTCTTTTAATGTACTATCTGGAAAACTAAAACCATTTGGTTTTGACTTGACACTCACAGTCTTGTGGTTAGCGTGATGCGCTCGTAATCTGCTGAATTGAGTCCGATTCCCGTTCAAGAGAATTTTTCCTCTGGAGTTAACATCAGTACCGAATCTACTTCTCATAATAGTCCTTCTTCTATAAACCAAGGTCTTGTGTGTGAACACTCTCAGAACATCTTGCGCACACATTAAAACCCGTTCAACTTTTCGGAAGAGTAACCAGTGTGTGCCTGTGGGAGCAGATGACAAAATTTACAAAACTGCTCACATACGGGGACTGGATAAAAATAAGCGCAGGGGTCTATTCCATTATCCTTAAAATAAAAGAATAAATAAAAAGAGAAAGAAAGAAAGAAATGAATTAATAAATAAATACACACACACACTTACACACACACAGAGACAGAAAGACAGATAGACAGACAGGCAGACAGGCAAACAAACATAATAGTCACTTAGCATGACTGCTGTACAGATAGATAGAAGTTATGCAATAATCAAATGAGATACGTAAAGAAAGGCAGCTATACATTAAGAAACGTTGTCAACACAAAAAATGTTTTTTTTGTTTGGTTTTGGGGGTTTTTGGGGGTTTTTGGTTTTTGGGGGGGTTTTTTTTTGGTTTTTTTTTTTTTGGTTTTGGGGTTTTTTGGGGGTTTTTGGGGGGGGTTGGGTTTTTTTTGTTTTTTTTTTTGGGTTTTTTTTTTTTTTTTTTGTTTTAAAATTTTTTTTTTTTTTTATTTTTTTAAAAAATTTTTTTTTTTTGGGGGGGGGGAAAAAAATTTTTTTTTTTTCCCCCAAAAAAAAATTTTTTTTTTTTAAAAATTTTTTTTGGTTTTTTTTTTTAAAAAAAGGGGGTTTTTTTAAGAAAATTTTCCTTAAATTTTTAAAAAAATTTTTTTTCCCAAAAAATTTTTTTTAAAAATCCGTTTTTTAAATTTTTTTAAAAAAAAAACCCTTCCCTTTTTAAAAAAAAAACCCGGGGGGGAAAAAAACCGAAACAAATTTTAAAAAAAGGCCCCCCCAAAAAAAAAGGCCGGGGGGCCCCCTTTAAAAAAAAAAAAAAAAAAAAAAAAAATTTTTTTTTGGGGGGCCTTCCCCAAAAACAAAAAAAAAAATTTAAAAAAAAACCAAAAATTTCCCAAAAATTTTAAAAAAAAAAAAAAAAACCAAAAAAAAAGAAAGAAAAAAAAAAAAAAAAAACCCCCCCAAAAAAAAACAAAAATTTTTTTTTCCCCCCCCCCCCCCCCCCTTTTCCCCTTTAAACCCCAAAAAAAAGGGTTTTTTAAAAAAGGGGGAAAAAAAAGGTTTTTTTTTAAAAAAAAAAAAAAAAAGGGGGGGGGTTTTTTTCCTTTTAAACCCCCCCCAAAAAAAAAATTTTTTTTTTTTTCCCCCCCCCCTTTTTTTTTCCCCTTTACAAAGGGCCCTTTATGGCCCTTTTTTTTTCCCCCAAAAAAAAAAATTGGGTTTTTTTTTTTTGTTGGGGTTTTTGGGGGGGGGTTTGGGGGTTTTGGGGGTTTTTTTTTTTTTTGGTTGGGGGTTTTTTTTTTTGGGTTTTTTTTTGTTTTTGGTTTTTGGGTTTGGGGTTTTTTTTTTTTGTTTTTTTTTTGGGGTTTTTGGGGGGTTTTTGGGGGGGTTTTTGGGGTTTTTTTTTTTTGGGTTTTTTGGGGTTTTTTTTTGGGGGTTTTTTTTGGGTTTTTTTTTTTTTTTTTTTTGGGGGGGGGGAAAAAAAAAAAGGGGTTTTAAAAAAAAAAAATTTTTTTTTTCCCCAAAAATTTTAAAAAAAAAATTTTTAAAATTTTTAAAAAAAAACCTTTTTTTTTTTCCTTTTTTTTTTTTTAAAAAATTTTAAAAAAAAAGGGGGGGGGGGGGTTTTTGGGGAAAAAAAAAAAATTAAAGAAAAAAAAAAAAAAAATTCATTTTAAAAAAGGGAAAATTTTAAAAAAAAAAAGTTTAAAAATTTTTTTTGGGGGAAAATTTTTAAAAAAAAAAAAGGAAAAAGGGGGTTTTAAAAGGGGGGGTTTTTTTTAAATTTTTTTTTTTTTTTTTTAAAAAAAAAAAGGGGGTTTTTTTAAAAAAAATTTTTTTTTTTAAAGGGGGGGGTTTTTTTTTTTTTTTTTTTTTTTTTGGGGGTTTTTTTTAAGGGGGGGGAAAAAAAAAAAAATTTTTTGGGGGGGTTTAAAAAAGGGG
>CM054168.1:33901443-33904553 GCA_028751875.1 Rapana venosa
CATTATCTTGTTTGTTGATCAATTGGTTTGTTCGTGTTTGTTTCACTTTTTCCCCCATGAGGGCCTGGTGTAAAGAAGCCTCTGGCTTATCCAATTACCCTCATTAAAATATTCGAGTTCGAAATATTCGAGTTCAAGTTTTCTCTCTCTCGCTCTCTCTCTCTCTCTCTCTCTCTCATCTCTCTCTCTCTCTCTCATCTCTCTCTCTCTCTCTCTCTCTCTCTCTCTCTCTCTCTCTCTCTCTCTCTCTCTCTCTCTCTCCCCTCTCCTCTCCTCTCCTCTCCACTCCTTTCCTCTTCTCCTCATGCACTTTGTCTTGTCTAATTCAATAGATTTTATCGTGGATGTTGTTTTTATTGCAGTTAAAGATAATAATAATAATAATAATAATAATAAATGGAACTTGTATGAGAGTGTTAGTACTATTATAAGCGATACTGTTTTAGTTTGATATTGTTTTAGTTTGATAGTCCACTTGATTATGGGCTTTTGAATTCTATATCATAAAGGGGTTCTACTTGTTTGAATAATTGTTTTTTGTTTTTTTTTTATTAATTCTCTATTTGATTGAAGGTGTATTTCTCCTTCCCCCTTGATACTCCTCCCCATCCCCATCCTTTCCAATGCTTTTCTGTTATCATCCTTATGTTGTTGTCTCATGGTGATGGGGATCATTTGTTATATTTTTTAATGCTTAAAACATTTTTATTTAAATGTGTGTGTGGAAGTGGGCGCGCACGCGCTCAGGTGTGCATGAGTTTGTGTGTGCGTGTATATGTATATGTGGTAATTTGTATTTTCAATGTATTTCCTTATCGATTTTTTCCTCATTATTTACTGGGTTAATTTAAGATAAATGATGCAATAATGTGTGTCTTAGTTTTAATCTTTTAAGAAATTTGTTCTTAGGTAGATGGCTTGATGAAAAAAGCAAATGCATTGCTTATTCAATGTACCATCGGGAAATTAAAATTTGACTTGACTTGATTTGATGGTGATAGAACGCTTACTTTTGCATTAAAGCATTTATAAATACTCTCATTTAAAGGCTACTACAAATATCACATATGCATACGGATTTATAACTTTTGCATATAAAAAGGACTGTCATTTTATCTGTTTACAAAAAAAAATGTCCAGCCAATTCTAGTTAGAACATTTCAAAGTCATCCAAAGCAGCTCTTTTATAAATCACAGCAAGTGGTTGCTGATACAGAGAGATACACTCAAGTGATGTGAGGAATGGTTGTAGGGGGTGGCGGGAGTGTTTGTGAGCTAAAATTCATTGTTTATTGCTTTACATTTCTGTTGATGATTTCAATATCTAAGAAAATGGAGAAACAGACACATGAAAAGAGAGAAGAGAGAGGGGGAGGAGAGGAGAGAGAGATGAGGGGAGAGAGAGAGAGGAGAGAGGAGGGAAGAGGAGAGGAGAGGTGAGGAAGACGAGAGAAAAAGATGAGAGAGAGAGAGAGAGGGGTGAGAGAGAAGAGAGATGAGAGAGAGAGAGAGAGGGGACAATGACAAAAACAATGACAATTCTTTTATTTCGAGGATAATGAATAAGCACACATGTGCTTTTTTACATCCAGTCCCCGCCCGTTAGGGATACATCTTAATAATAATAACCCAATACTTATACACTCTCACAATAAAAACAAGGGGAAATAACCCTTTTCAAACAACCCCCCCCCCCCCCCCCAACGAGAGAGAGAGAGAGAGAGAGAGAGTGAGAGAGAGAGAGAAAGAGAAAGAGAGAGAGAGAGATAGAGGAGAGGGAGAGAGAAGAAAGAGAGAAAGAGAGTGAGAGGAGAGAGAGAAAAGGAGATGGGGAGAGGGAGGGGAAAAGAGAGTGAGAGAGAGAGAGAGAGGGGGAGAGAGACAAGCATACAAACATACACTTAGCACGATTGCTTTCAGATGGATAAAGGCTATATGATGAGCAAAATAAGAAAATGACAAAGACTGATATCCATTAACAAACATGTTGTCACCAGCCATAAAAAGTATGTAATTATTCTAACAAATGAGAAGGCAAGAAAAAAAATATATACCCTTTTTTATTTATTTATTTATTTGCCATACAGTCTAGTGTTAAAACTGTCATAGAGAAGTAAAAAAAATCATCGTGGTTTGTGTGTGTGTGTGTGTGTGTGTGTGTGTGTGTGTGTGTGTGTGTGTGTGTGTGTGTGTGTGTTTCATAATACTGACTTTCCAAGAAAAAACAATACATCAAACAAGAATCCAAACATGTATTAAACAAAACAACCTGTCGCCTTGATTCCAGCAACTATCTTGACTTGTTGTTGCTGCTGTTGCAGATGACTTCAGTTTTTCAACATGAATCAGGGCGCCCAGTGAAGCCAAAATCAAGACAGAAGACTCCTCATCACAGACCAGCACAGGTGTCAATGGGGATGATTTAACTGGATATACAAGTGCCCAAGACCTGTGTGAGACAAGTCAATTTCAAAACCAGACAACTGAACACTTTCAGGACATTCAGTGCAAGCAGGAAACCACTCGGTTCTGGCAGACTGCAGCATGGACTAGCGGAAATGTTGACACTGCCTGCACCTGTAACTGTAACGACACTGCAGATGTTCATGATACAATAGAATGCATAAACACTTCTCCTGCTAAGTATAGAATCCTTGGTACATGTGTTACTTGTTCAGGTGAATTCAAACTGATCAAGGACACATGTGAATTCACTGTATGCGTTCACAAATCACTCTTTCCAAGGGGCGTTTTTGACAGGCTTGGTGTTGAAGAAATACAGCATAATATAGAAAACTTTTTGAATAGCACAATGCAAGTAAGAGAAGACATACCCCGCCTCAACAACAAAACTTTTTCCATCCAGATCAGAAACCATGAATGTGATTTGTCTGGAAGCAAAGAAACAGGAATTGTACAAACGCCTAACAAGCAACACATATGCACGAAGTGTTGTGATGATTTGATTTGTAATATACCTTTTATACAACAGCCTTTATCTCAATCAGGGTCAAAGTTATACCTTTGTGAGAAGTGCACAACATCCAGTCAGACATCAGTTGGCAGAACGCAGGTAAACCTGGAAAACATTCCTGACAGTGGGGGGAAAG
>CM054168.1:33905053-33964650 GCA_028751875.1 Rapana venosa
GGTCGAGTGGTTTAGGCGGTCAGCTCGTGATCCAGAGGTCGCGGGTTCGATCCCCGCTCGGCTCGGTGTTGTGTCTTTGGGAAAGACACTTTACTCCTATTTTCCTCACTCCACCCAGGTGTACAAGTGGGTACCAGCTCTGCTGGGGAAGTACCTGGCGACAGACTAGCGTCCTGTCACAGGGGTGGTGAAAAACCATCAGTTTGCTCAACGCTACAGAAACCGGGATAAACTCCGGCTCTATGGGCCTTCTGGCTCGAAAGAACATACTTTTAAGGAGTCTTCCTGCCTTTGAAACAGTATGCCATTTCATGCCCGTTGGAACAGAAAAACACACCTTTCCTTTCTTACGAAAGTGCATACCCATGATTCATATTGTAATAATGACTATTTAGCATAACGTGAAGGTCTGAGTTCTTCCACCTTAATGGTGGGGAAACATGGTCACATGTATAGCATCTGACTATAGGTGAACCTTAGAACTCTATCAAAAGAACAGATGAAACAAACAAGGAGCAAAACTCTAGTGACAGAATGAAGGACTGGATGCAGAACATCAGAGACTGGACAGGCCCTAACGTGGCAGTGTTGCTGCATTAACGCTGAAGACAGACCTGTTTGGAGTCAATGGCTGACCAAGGCGTCTCTCACCCCCACCCACTCCCTAAGGAACAGCGTGGTCAAGGGACTGCTAATGCTGATGGACCAAGACAGAACCAGTCATCTAAAAGCAGTCAATAAAAGCAGCCATCACTATACACTGCACAGCTAGGCACCAGCAGCAGCCCAGCTGATTACAGAGTGTAGAGCCATTACCACAGTGCTAAAACAGACGTTCAGCCATTCACTAAATCATTCTTCTTTTTTTTCTATTCGTTTGTTCACACATCCATTCTCTCTAAAATCAGAATGCCACATAGTGTAATCAATCCATTGATAAACTCTGGAGTGTTTGTCTGCAGGATACAGTACGATTTGTTCATTCACAACTTGTCTGTTATATCTTGATCTGTTGCAGGAGACATTTGCTGACCAAGACTTTCCCTTCATGAATCTAGGTGAAATCAGCACTAGAGAAAGAGAGCTGCGGTTTTCTCTAGCCCTGGAGTTGATTGCGGAGTTTGGTCAATCCACTGGAGAGAACATGTTCACAACCTGCCTGACTCACATCAACACAGTGAAAGGATGCCTGAACACAGTTGTGTCATTCAGCACGATGATTTTGCTACAGGATACCAGCACAGTGCGTACTGGAACAGTGGAGCCCTGCACAATACCACTTCTATCTACTGTGGCCACACTGGATATACACACACAGCAACTGGACAGGTAAGTGATTGAACTCAGTGAATATGTGTGTGGTAGGTTGTATTTTCAGTTTTGATTTGTTAAGAGCATTTGTCAACTTTCTTAAAAGTAAAAGTTAGTGTTGAGTATTTAGCTATCATGCAAGAAATGCAAACTGTCTCACCAGCTGCCATGGTGCAGCTGTCAGTACCTTGGCCTACGGACTGGAAGGTCAGGGGTGTGAATGCCACAAGAGGCATGGTCATTTTTCTTACTCTCCGCATCTCCTCTTCATCCTGAAAGTGTGATCCTAAAAGTGTTTTCTAAGCACACGCACTTCCATAGCAGTACCGTTTCTTCATCCTCGTCTAATAACTCATCCTCGAATGAATTAACACTGTCTCTCATTCAGTGGTTGTAGAGGCTCTTGTCTCATGTTTACTTTAGGTTTGGTTTATTTTTCTAACATCACTAAGCCTGTGGTGAGTTTGTGTCAAAGCAATTGAGCTATCACTGTCATCATGTGGGCAGTCATTAGATTGTGTACTGCTGTGTTAGCTCAGAAACGTTACCACTGAACTCTGCCAACATTAACCAGAAGCAGTGCAGGACCTCTGGGTGGTGGCCTCCTGGCAATTTGACAATGATGGTAACCCTGTAAATTTCTTACCCTGAGGATGCCACGGAACGAACATGAATGGCTTGGCAAAAAGATTGAAACAACAGAAAAGACGAGGCAAGAAAGCAACAAAAAGAACAAAACAAAGACAAAGTATTTTAAGCCAGTGGTCTGATTGCTCTGGGCTTTATAAAGCCTCCTATCTGGTTTGACACACTTCAGTGTCTGTGGTGATTTGTGACAAAGCCTTCAAGGTTCGGGTTCATGGGAGAAGACCGCTGAAGGGATGTTGTGGTGGTCACCGCCCCAGGCAGGTATTTCATTCTGACTCTACATCAAAGCTGTGATTGTCGTCAGTAGGGGACTAAGTACCTGGTGCCCTCTGTATTTCACCGTAAAATAGACACATCATAACACCACAAAAGGCACAACAAATGATATATTTCTTGCAGAAAATAAGATGAATTAGATACAGTTTTTTTATCATTTTGTCTCAGATGAAAGCTGACTTTATAGAAAATCAAACTTTCATAAAACACTGCCACATGCGTTAAAAAGAATTACACTTTATGAAATTAATAGCAATGCATTTTGCAATTTGTTAATATTACAGGTGACGTCAGCTCAACAAGACAATCCAGGACAACCAAGCAATGCAGAAGTCAGCACAGATGACACTTCATCACACAGCACCATGACTGTCAACCCTGATGTTGCAACAGACAATGGCATTGTTCAATATATGTCTGACACCAGTGGCTATGCCGACCTTTACTTCTATGACAGTGATGGCAACAGGCAACCTATACCTGGGAATAGTGGTCACCCTCATAACTCCCATCCCTACAACACTGATGTGACTCAACACAACCCTGACTTCACTGGGAACATGGGCACTATGGCTGGCACTACAGGACAGCTTCACAGTACCAGCAGTGACACACCTCAGAATAAGGGAACTGCTGTAGGTGCACGGGGAAAATCTTACCTGTGTAACACATGTGGAAAAATTTTAAGTAGAAAATATGGTTTAAAGATACACATGGATGTACACACAGTAGAAAAAAAACACAAGTGCCCGCATTGTGAAAAAGTATACAGGCACAGATCAGATCTAAACACACATAAACAACTGCATTCTGAAAAAAGGACTGTACAATTGCCAACATTGTGATAAATCGTTTATCACCACATACCTTTTAAAACGACACATCATAACCCACACAGGGGAAAGGTCATACACTTGTACGTTCTTTGGAAATATGTTTTCCCATAAAGGAAGTTCAAAGACACACACGTTCTTTCACACAGAACAGTGGCCACATAAAAGCCCAATCTGTGACAAGGGATGTGCAAGCAAAAGTTACTTAAGAAAACACATGTCAACCCACGAAGACAGCGGCCACAGTATACAGACTGCAGAACAACGTTCAGTGGAACATCTAGTTTATTCAAACACAGGCAGTACCACACAAAACTGATAAAATAACATATGTGAACAGACCGTACAAGATGCAGCTGAAAACATTGACAAACAACAATGACAACCTAGTACAAGGCGTAGGTGACATCCTTCTTGCAGCAATAGCAACAATTACACAACAAAAATAATAAAGAGACTGTTTTTGATATGCATTAATTCATGTGATTCTATGTTATGCCCACGAGTGAAATATTGTGAACGGACAGCAAAACGAACTTAAATATGCTATATATGTGTTTTTATTCTACTTTTACTGAGTTTCCAGATTATTTTTCCCTCAACATATTGTATGCTCGCTTAAAAAAAGCAGGTTTAAATAACACTCTGGCATGAACATCCATGTTGTCAAATTTGCTGATGTTGAAGTCTTAATGTTTTTACTTCTCCAAATTATTGTTGTGATGCTATGTGCTTGCATTTCTGTTTTATACTATTTTTAGAATTAGCAAAATCCATCAGCTATAAATAGTGTACATTTGAATTGTCCCCACAATAGTTTGTATTCACATTTATCAGTAAAAGGAATCCGGGAACAGCACAGCCTGTTTTCTAAACCTATGGATGAAATACATGATTTTTAAAATACGACTGACTTCATGTACTAGAAATGAACAGTTCCAGATATAGTTAAATAGTTTTTTCATTGCGCTGAATCTGTCTGGATAAAAATGTTCCGATGCTTGGCAAGTCACATAGTACCTGAGAGAGAAAGAGAGAGAAGGCGAGAAAGAGAGAGCAGGAGAGAAAGAGAGAGAAAGAGAGAGAGAGAGAGAAGAGAGAGGAGAGAGAGAGAGAGAGAGAGAGAGAGGAGGAAGAGAGAGAGAGAAGGGAAAAAGAGAGAGGGAGAGAGAAAAGAGAGAGAAGGAAAAAAAGAGAGAGAGAGAGAGGAGAGAGGAAAGAAAGGGAGAGAAAAGAAAGGAAAAAGAGAGACAGAGGAGAGAGAGAGAAGAGGGAGAGAGAGACAGACGACAGACAAGGGAGAGGGGAGGGGAGAAGAGAGAGAGAGAAGAAGAAGAGAGAGAGACAAGGGGGAAGAGAGAAGAGAGAGAAGAGAGAGAAGAGAGAGGAAGAGAGAAGAAGAGAGAGAGAGAGAGAGAGAGGGGAAGTGAGAGATAAAAAGAGAAAGAGGAGAAAGAGGGGGAGAAGAAAAGAGGAGAGAGAAAAGGAGGAAAAGAGAGAGAGAGAGAGAGGAGAGAAAGAGAGAGAAGAGAAAGAAAGGGGGGAGGGAGAGGGGGAGGAGAGAGAGGGTTTTGTATTTAATTTTATCTTTTTTCCATTCATTTTTTTTAAGTAATGAAAAAAAACTTTAAATATCCCTTGTTACACACCAGGTGTTTTGCAGAAAAAAGAAAAAAAAGAAAGCTGTCATCAACCACCGGCACACACTGACCTACACTTACAACACTTTTGGGAAACAATCCCAAGATTTTGTAGTGCGTGCGTGGTGTGGGGGTGTTGTGTTTTTGGGTGTGTGTGTGTTTTTGATGTGGTGTGCGTGGTTGTTGCGTGCTTTTGGGTTGGTGGGTGTGGTGTGTTCTTGTGTGTTGTTGGGGGTTGTGGTGGCGCGCGTGGTATTTTTGGTGTATGTTAGTTATTTTTAAAACCACTAACAAACAATTAACACATTCAAATACCAAAACCGGTTTTAACATTTTTTTTTTTAAATTGTTAATTCGTGTACATACGCTTACCTTTAAAAGGGTGTGCCATTCATACTTGGTTTATCATAACTGAAAGAGATTACCCAATATAATATTTCTTTAAAAAGTTTTTTTTTTGCCAAGTTATTATTGTGTTTTTATGTTTTAGCATTTTTTACAAGACTGACCAATTTATTGTGATCCAGTAAACTGCTTGGATGAGTGTCACTTTTAAAAGTTTTAGCTGTAAAGAAAAAAGCGAGTTTTAGAAATGTTCCCTTTATAAACCCTTTTGAATTATGTTTTCCAATAAATTTTCTTAAAACAGTCTTTTTTTGATTTTGACGAATGAAGGGATTTTAAACATCGTTTAACTTAAGGCGTGATTGAAGACTCCAAAGAAAAACAAGGGAAAATAATTTGAAAGGGAAACACGAAAAGGGAAATTTACAAAATGAACGCGCGCAGACACACACACAGACACACACACACACCCACACACACACACACACCACACACACACACAAATAAATATATAATAATATATTTAAAATTATTTTAAAAAATTTATATATATTAATAAACAACCATGCACCACGTGCGTACGCACACCACACACACATCCACAAAACACACACCACACAAAAAAAACCCAAGCCCACGCACCAATACACAAACACACCACACACACACCACAACACCACGACAAAAAAGCCCCCAAAAAACACCATACACCACACACACACACACACACACACACACACACACACCACACACACCACAACACCACACACAAAAAAACACACCACACACACAACACACAAAACACACACTCCTTCTATGAACAAAAAACCCGGGGGCCCTTGTGGCAACACATGAAGACATCTTTCGCGCACTTTTCAAACCCATTCCGCTTTTGCAAGAGGGGCCATTGTGGGGCGGTGAAGGGATCACAAATGACACATTAATAACAGGGAGACTGAGTAAAAAGCAAAGGGATGCTTATTTTAACATTTTCAGCGTAAAAAAATAAACAAAAAAGCGCGCGCGCCACACATGAGACCACAACACACACTCACACACACCAAACACACACACACACACACAACACACACAACACACACACACACACACACCCACACCACACACCAGACCACACTCACAACACACACAACCAACAAAAAAACCCCCAAAACCCCACAACACCACACACACAACACAACACACACGCGCCGCGCGCGCCGCATTAAAACACAACACAGCCTACAAGCATAGACAACCCCATCCCCGGGCACCCCCCCACCCCTCCCCTCACCGACCGCGCACTGCGCAGACACACACACCAGACACACCAAAACACCACACAAACACCACACACATACACACACACATACACACACACACATCACCACACACACACACAAAAAACACAAAAGACCCCAACACACACACACACAACACACACACAACACACACCACACACCCACACACACACCCAAAAAACCACAAAAACAGCCTGGGGGTTAGAGTGATTTTTCGTGATCTCTGACCGAGTTTAAATCCTTCAAGTGCTTTTTTTTCATGGAGTTAACACATGCCCACTCCACTTTCCCCAAAAGCCTTTAATGAACTAAAAAACCACCCCATGGTAAACGAACGTAGAACATCATTGCACACTTTTAAAACCCATTCCGCTTTTTCAGAAAGTAAACCTTTGGTGCCAGTAAAACGTTTACAAAATTAACAAACTCATACCCCCGGGGACGGATGAAAGAAAAAGCAATGATGCTTTTTTTCTTTACCTCAAATTTTAAAAAAAAGCATCGAGCATTTTGTTTTGTTTTTTTAAAAAATTAGCGCATAAAAAATTCCAACCATTATAAAAAAAAATTATATATATATATATTTTAAATATAAAAATATAAAAAATTTAAATATATATAAAAATATATAAATTGCAGCTGATTTTTTTTCATTTTATCAAACCCTTTTAAATTTAAGTAAAACAAAAAAGGAGCAGGAAGCTCATGTTAGATTTTTTGAACCTTAACCAGATGGCCCGGGTTTGAGCCACCACCGGGGTGTCGTTAAGGGATTTTTTTTTTACCCTGAATTCCAGCACCCACTCCACCCAAAAGAAAGTCCCTCAGATAATTTCATTCCGAAGTGAGGTAGGCAGTACACAAATACACACTCCTGCACACCATCGTGCCACACATCATGCAAAACGCACATCACCACACATCAAAAACATCATGTAAAAACCAATCATCACACCTCACACACACATCATGCAACAATCTGCACACACATGCACAAAACAGTGCACACACGCACTTAAAACCCGTTCAGCTTTTCGGGGATAACCTCTTGCCAAAGGGGGAACGGTGCAACATTAAAAAACACGTGCACAAAATTTGGGTTAATAATAATAATAATAAAATAAAAAATAATAAAATAATAAAAAAAATAAAAAAAAATAAAAATAATAATAATAATGAGGGAAATTTAAAAACCTAAATCTTGAAAACAACAAATCAAACGCTCAGATTTTTTTTCATACCACTTTAAGTCTGGCAATTTCTCTCCGTAAATTTCGGCGCTCCCCGGGGGAAGCGGGAGAACCTCGCCACTTCGCGGGGCCACCCTTTCCCCCTTTTTTTTTTTCTGCAGCTGATTTTTTCCCCCTAAAGGGGCTTTTTCTAAAATTTTTGCCAGGCAACTCTCTTGTTGCCGTGGTTTTTTTACGTGCGCTAAAAAATTTACGTGTAACACAGGGGACCTCGGTTTACGTCTCACCCGAAAGACTACGCCCAGACCCCCACCGGTCAATGGAGGGGGAAAAATTCTGGTCCAACGGGGTCAACCGCCCACACTTCAGACCCACTTTTCGTTTTCTAGACAGCCGTTCCCTCTAGACCACCGATCCCCTACATGTAAACACCACCCCCCAAAGATGAAATGCAGACCTTAAGGGGCTAAACGTCACAAACACAAAACTCACCATTTTTTCACCAGAACCTAACCAAAGTAACGAAAAAAAATACATAAATTTGTAACATTATTAAACACATGTCCCCCCTCTCCTCTCTCTCTCTCTCTCCCCCTCCTCTCTCCCCTCTCCCCCTTCTCTCTCTCTCTCTCTCCTCCCCTCTCTCTCTCCCCTTTTCCTTCTCTCCCCCCCTCTCTCTCTCCTCCCCCCCTTTTTCCCTCTCTCTCACCCCCTCTCCTCTCTCTCTCCTCTCTCCTTCTCTCTCTCTCTCTCTCTCTCACTCTTCTCCTCTCTCTCTCCCTCTCTTTTGGTATTTTAAACTTTTTAAAATTAGGGAAAATGCTGCACGACAAATATGGAAAAATCTACAAAAATTAAAAAAAATAAAACTTTATTTTTTTCCAACTAAATTCTTCAACACCTTTTTTTTACAAGACACCTTCTCTTTTAGAGTGAACAAACTGTAATCTATGCGAAATACAATTTCATTAGTGTGTCCCCACCAGCATCATCAGCAAGATATATACTCTGGGGAAAGGGGCCCGTGAAAAAAAAGGCAGTCAATACTTACTGTAACCCCTTTTCAAAAAACCATTTTCAAAAAACCAACCAACCAATCAGCTAACACTCAATCAAATCACTTTTACCACCCCCCCAATCAAGCAAACCTTCAATCTCTCTCTCAAGATATCCTGCACAACTGAAGACCTCCTCCTCTCCAAAGGGGAGGGTATTACTGGTGGGCAGGATAAGCAAACACAAAAAATGCATCCACCCCGGATGAGACTTTTAAAAACCCGTATCATTGGAAACAGCAAATATACTTTTGCTTACATTAACCGGCCGCATTTTTAAAGATGGCCATTGGTTTCAGTGTCAAAGAAAGAGATTGACAAAGCTGCGGCACACGGGAACTGGGTTATAAACCACGTGTTTCTTATTTTATTTTTTCTAAATAAAAAATAAGGGAAAAAAATAAAATTGTGCACCCTCCCCACCCTTTCTCTCATGCCATAAAAAAATTTATCAAAATGAAAAAACCAAAAAAACTTTTTCTCTTTTGTTTTTCCCACCACAGTCATGCCCAAAGTTTGAAAAAAATATAATAGCATGAAACACAGATTGTGTTTTTTGTCTAAAACACGAAAACGCCATGCCTCTGATATTATTGAAACAGTTCACAAAAATTTTGGGAACGGGGGTTTTGGGCCCCCGTCAACCTGAAGAAAGTCCCTTTAGGAGACATAACAAGTAACTTTCTATTCCTCACCTATCTGCTTTTCCCGTCTTTGTATCTGCATCTTTCCTGATTGTTTCAAAGTGTGTGGGGTGTGTGGTGTGTGTGTGGTGTGTGTGTTGTGTTGGTGTGTGTGTGTGGGTGTGTGGTGGTGGAGGAAAGGAATAAATCAAGATTTAACATTCCCTCCTTTGATTTTCTTACAACTATGATAAACTTGTGACAACCTGCACAAAAACAACTACCTGATTCTTCCAAAACAAAGATGATTTTTTTTTCCCCCCTCTTGCCTCTGTCATTCATCTCTCCCCTTTTAAATACTGCCTCGTCTCTTTTTTTCTGTTTTTTATATTTGTATTGTGTTATTGCTCTGTATTTATTTTCGCCATTTCTGTCTTTACTCGTCTCCTCTTAACAAAGTCCCATTTTTTTTCTTTTTTTCCATTTTCCCTCTCAAAAAATGGCAGCTGTGTGCATGCATGCATGTTGTGATTTGTGCGTGCGTACAAAACGCTGTGTGTGTGTGCACATCTGTGCGCCACGCATGTGTGTGTTTTGTGTTTTGCATGTGTATTTGATTATAGATGTTTACCATCCAGGAAAAATTCTTGTACACAAGCAAAACATTTCAGGGGTTGGGAAAACCCATGTAAATACTTGAATAGTATATTTAAGGTATATTACAACCCTCCTTTCCATTTTTTTGAAAACACAACCCCTTACATAACTATAGAACACCATCAAAAAGTCTGTCTTTGTACAAAACTGTTTTTTGTAATAAAAGGCAACCTTTTCTATTTTTTTAATGAAATAACTGAAAGCTAAGTAGCATTTGTTGGTGTTGGGTTGATGTGGGAAAAGTGTAGTGTGACTACTGACATAGAAAACGGGCCCTCACTTTTTTTTTCATAATTCATAAGATGTAGCAAAAAGGGGGGACTGATAACGTGTATTGGAAACCACGATCATTTCAAAAAATTACACAGAAAAAATGTAACAAGTTTACAAATTTGGGGATGCAAAAATCTTATTCATACAAAGCTAACTGGGTTAAAAAAAACATGAAAGATTTCACTAAATCTAAAAAAAAACAGGGCACATACAAGCTACTCAAACATGTAAAAACAAAACCCAAAACCCTCTCTTTTTTCTCTAATTATTTTAACTTTTTACTGATCGATGACTTTATTCTTTAAGAAGAACTAGGCAACGTAACGAACACATTAAAAAAGAAATTTTTTTAGCACAGACCCCCAAGCTTCAACATTTTAGTTTGACGAACATGAACATGCCCAAGACCGCCTGAACAAGTGGATTTCCCAAAGCCAAGACTGACACTACGAGAACATTCGTGCAAGCCGAACCCACTGTGACGGACACTGCAAAAAAAAAATAGCGGGCATGTTACGCTGCCTGTACGTGTAATGTAACGACCTGCAATGTTCATGATACAAAAAAAACTCCCTGCTCCGGAAAATACGGGACCTTTATACAGGTGTTTCTTTCCCAGGTGAATCAAACTGACCAAAAACACATGTGAGTTCACTGTGCTGTTCACAAAACCCGTTCCGAAGGGTGTTATAACAGGGTTGGTTTGAAGACACATAACAATTTTAAAAAATTTTTACACACTCACTCAAAAACGAAAAAGACAAACTAGACAAAAAAACTATTAATTCACACACAAAGACGATGTGACAGGCGAAAAAATGCAACAGGACAAAACCAAACAACGCGAAAAATTGCATCCTCGACATGTGGGAAAATTTTTTCGTTAATTTTTCTAATAACCAACATCGTTAGCTCACTTTGGGGTCAAGTCATACCTTTGTGAAAATGTACATCATCCAGTCAGACACGATGTAAAACAGGCAACCGGAAAGGATTCCCACATTGGAGAAGCACTGAACAAAACAGTTTGGCAACATCCCCTGGTAAAGCACACAGCTCAAAAGAGAACTTTTTTTTAAAGGTGAAAACTGCAGCGAAAAAAAAATGAGAAAGCATGTGTCAAATTTACACAGGAAAAAGCCTACAAAGCTCAACCTGGAAGAACTCACAAGGAACTGATTTTGACAACACAGGGGGCTCACAAATGCAAAAACCCCTTTTAAAACTCTTTCTTTGGAAAACCCCAGGTTTAAAAACAATTACATAGCCAGAACAAGCTCTACAGAGGCAAACACACAGTTAAAATGACAGGGAAAGAGCAACTAGTAAAGAAGGGGTTTATCCAGGGACAAACGAATAACAAAAGAGGATGTGACAAGCATTACCCACATGATGAACAATAATAAAACACAGCCCAAAGGGACATCTTTGTAACAATAGAAACGTTGAAAGATGAAATAAAAGAAAGGTGCAAAATGACTGCACAGCGCCATTATAGAGAGGAAATTAACACATTTATACCTGATGATTTAGGTAAGGTTAAAACTGCTGAGTGTGGCACAACTCAGGGTAAACAGACTTCTTCAAAGCGATACATGACTGATTGTACAAGGATAAAATCTTACCTGTGTGAACACTGTGGAAAAACGTTTGGTAGAAAAAGTATTCTTGGAGAGCACCTTCAAGTCCACATGGAGGAAAGGCTGTTCAATTGTTCAGAGTGTGACAAGGCATTCAAGAATACGAACAAGTTAAACACACATATGCGAATCCACACGGGAGAAAGACCATACAAATGTACGTTTTGCAAGAGTGCATTTATTCAAAAATGTCACTTGACTTACCATCTTCGAACACACACAGGAGAAAGACCATACAGGTGTTCACAGTGTGGGAAGGCATACACTTATTATACACACTTAAAAAGACACATCCGAACCCACACAGGAGAAAAGCCACACATGTGTCTATTTTGTGATAAGACATTTGCCAGGAAGAATGTTTTGAATGACCACATTAGAACCCACACAGGAGAAAAGCCATACAAGTGCACACACTGTGATAAGGCGTTTTGCACAAAGCGTATTTTAAATGACCACATTAGAACCCACACAAGAGAAAAGCCACACAAGTGCACACATTGTGATAAGTCATTTACCACTAAACCTAATTTAACTCGCCACATTAGAATCCACACAGGAGAAAAGCCATACAAGTGCACACACTGTGATAAGACATTTTCCGCTAAACCTAATTTAACTTGCCACATTAGAACCCACACAGGAAACAAGCCACACAAGTGCACACATTGTGATAAGGCATTTGCAACTAAATATGATTTAACTCGCCACATTAGAACTCACACAGGAGAAAAGCCATACACATGTAATATATGTGGAAAAAAGTTCAACCTCAAAGGAAATTTAAGAAAGCACACGCTGCTTCACACAAAACAGAGACCACAGTAATGCCCACACTATGGATGAGGGTCTTCCCCAAATCCATTGAAGCTGACACAGGCTAATCCAAGCAGAAAGAGGTCACTATGTACATAATGTCAGAACATCACAGAGTGGAACATCCAGTTCAGTCAGACACATACAAAAACAACACTAGACACACGAAAGGCACGGTAATGACAGCTAAAACACGAACGTATTATCTTTTTTGGACATGACAACACATGACAACCTATTATACAGCACTGGTCACATCCCTCTTGAAGAAAGATTACAACGCAACGTAAGAGAGGCAGTTTTCATGTGCACAACTTTTTGTGATCCATGGTCATGTCCATATTTGAATTTATGTGGGTGTAGGTGAAACCAGCTGAGCAAGACACTTTGTCTGCTGAACCTTTGTGTATGTCATTCTGTTTTATTGTAGGCTATATTGTGCTTTTTATAATTCTCCTCAAAATTCTTTACTAAAACTTTAAACTACAGGTTATCAAATAAGATAAATTCAAAGTTCACAGGCACATTTCCCCAGCTCAGTACCTTGATGTGGTTAGTTGTTAAGCTAGTTTTAATGTTCATTTTAACATGAGATTAACGTTGATATACTGTATATAGTAGCTACGCCATACATCCTTAGGGAGAAGCACAAATTCAAATGCATGTCTTTTACTTTTATGCTGCCATAATTGCTGTACTCATTAAAAAAAAGTTCAGTAGCTTATTAACCATAGCAGCAGTAGACCATGTTTGTCTTGACTTTATAGCAAGCTTTCAAAATGTGTATTGTATTTTGACTAGTTATGCTAGGTTAAGTAAAGTTTACTATGATGCCTCTGAAGTAAAGAGAATAACTTCAGTCTTTTGTATTTAGACTTGTGAATAGTATTTGTCAAGCTTTTAAACTGAAGATGAGTTCTAGAAGTTATGCTTGTATAACTTATATGTATTTTTTTTGAAGACACATTTTTATCATTATTAGTGATTTTTTGTTTTGTTTTGTTTTCCTGAACTTTCCTTCTCTTTTTTTAAAATTAAAGGTTTCTATATGAAAGATGGAATGTTATGTGACTATACGAAGGAATGAACTGTGATGGACAGGTACACTTTTTTTTAAATTTCCACTTTAAATCAGAAAATCTCTCTGCGTGAAATTCAGGCTGCTCTCTACAGAGAAGACGTCGCCACAAAGGCAGCGCTACTCATGTTTTTTTTTCATTTTTCCTGTCTGCAACTGTACTTGTTCCCCTGTCAGAGTGGCTTGTTTCTACATAATTCTGCTAGGGATAACTATCATCTTGCCGTGGGTTCTATTACGTGCACTAAATAATTATTTGTAACACACGGATCCTTGGTTTATCGTCTTATCCGAAAGACTAGCATGTAGACCACAGATCCAAGACAAATGGATGTGGGGGGAAGGGGGGGGGGAGTTAAGCACCCAAAAGGGATTCAAACCACCACACACTTCAGACCCAGAAGGTTTGCTTTCTAGGCAAGTACATTAGCTCTAGACCACCGACCCACTGCTGACCTCCATATCTGCTGACCTCTGTGTGAGATGACAGCTGTAGGAGAAAAGCAAATAGAGAGAGAGAATCTGGAATGTGTGGTCAATAACGCTAAAAAAGTTACACACACAGGTCCATGCACACACGCATGCACGCACACACACACACACGCACGCACACACGCAGACACAAGAATCAAAATACAGTACTATAAGAATATATTATCTAAAAACATACACGTCAGTGTATCAAAAACAATCAGCAAGTAAACATTTCCACATACAACAACACACAGCAACATCACAGACTCAGGCAAACTAGTTGCACTAGGTATTTGCTATGCAAACTCCAACATCAATGAAGTTCATCTACATACCTGTCCATACAGGTAAGTAAAAATAGGTACATGCGCGCAGGTGCAGGTACTGACACAGGTAGTTGGAAACTAGTTGGAATGCAGCTACCTTGATGGAGGATAATCAGTTGTGAACACAGAATGTCACAATGTGTCAGCCTTTGAACCAAAAAAGGGAGAAAAAAAACTATACTCTCTCTCTCTCTACTCTCTCTCCTCTCTCTCTCTCTCTCTCTCTCTCTCTCTCTCTCTCTCTCTCTCTCTCTCCTCTCTCTCTCTCTCTCTCTCTCTTTCTCGTTCTCTCTGTGTCTCTGTCTCTCTGTCTCTGTCTCTCTCTACTGCCTTCATAAGATATTGGTGTAAATAATTGGAGGTGGTTAGAAGCAAATGGTTACCACACAAGGCATATCAAATGCTGTTGCAACTACACAATTCTGGAAAACAGTGCTGGATTTCCAAAGTAAGAGAACTCTTGTTTACTGGATTTAACATTGTTTGGTTGCAACATGGTGTCAAGGATGTCAGAAAAAAAGACAAGCTTGGATATGTCTATTCAAGAGTGGTCAGAAGCTATAAGAGATGGTGATACATATCCACCAAACAGTTCATTTAAGGCTATTTTCGAAAAAAGAAAGTTCTTTTCTAGATGTGGAAAATCCTATTTTCGTGTTGCTATCACAAAACTAAAGTTGAATGTAGTCCCTTCTTAAAAACAATGTACATCACTAGAGTGAATCTGTACATCATAAATTACGTCCCATTTGAAAAAAATAAAGATAAAAATGAAAAAAACAGTGTGTGTAGATAATGATTTTCAGTATTGTTCCTTCATTACATACTCTTTTAGACCAAAACGAATGTATAAATAAAACCAAGTAAAGTAAAGTCCAAAATGGCGTAGGTGTGCTGTCCAGGGTAGTTTTGTGTGACGAAAGTGCAGGATGTGTACAGGGTAAACAGCCGTGTTGATGACCCAAAATGAACGACTGGCGAGATCGATGATTTGTGTCGATGCAGTTCAAAAAGCGTTTCCTTCTAGTGTCCCTATTATGTGGAATCCTTCTGTTGCTATGCTACCTCGGAGGGCTGACACATGAAGCTTTGGTTCGCCGTCACAGCAGAAGCAATGGACAAGTGTTTCCCCACGTCCAGTCCTCCAAGAAAAAACTCCACTCGTATTTTGACGAGGCCATCACGCTTACGCCGAGGACTTGCATGTGTCACCTCGACGCAGACGACAAATTTTATCACCGATATCGTCGACGATTCTCTCTCACCAACAGCAGCAGCAGCAGAACAACAACGGTCATGAACAGAGAGAGCGTTACTCTGGCTGTCGCTTGGAAACGTGTTTCAACTTTACCAAGTGTGCTCGAGGTTTCAAAGTGTACGTCTACCCAAGACAGTACCCCATCTCCAGCAGTTACGGGAAGATCCTCGCTAGCCTTGAAGAATCACGGTATTATACGACGGATCCCATGGAAGCCTGTCTGTTTATCCCATCGCAAGACACCTTAGACCAAGACGTTCGCAGTCCAGATTACTTTAACATGCAGAACAAGCTGCACACCCTCCCACACTGGAACAACGGTCAGAACCACATCATCTTCAACCAGTACTCTGGTTCCTGGCCAGACTGTGTGCATGAACTGGAATGTGACGTAGGACAGGCCATCATCGCCAAGGCCAGCTTTTCTGTGGGGAAATTTAGAAATGGATTTGACATTTCTTCCCCTTGTTTGCCAAGGATCACCCCTTGAAGGGCGGTGACGTCGGGTTTTTGCAGAACTCGCTGAACACTATTCCATGGTATCGCCACTACCTGCTGGCCTTCACAGGTAAGCGATACCTGACGGGGATGGGGTCGGAGACGAGGAATTTGCTGTACCACGTCCACACCGGGAAGGATATTGTGATGTTGACGAGCTGTAAACACGGGAAGGGATGGGAGAACCAGGATGAACGGTGCAAGAAAGACAATGCGGATTATGACAATGTTTTTCAGGCAGGCTGAACTCTGTCTGGTTGGGGGGTGACCTGCCAGGGACTGGAGAAGAGAGGTTGAAGAGATCATCCATGAGCTCCGCCAGGCTCAGCTTACCAGAGAGACGCGGCTGCCTGAAAAATGCAGTCTGTTGCTCACCCTGTGACTCCTCGGGGAGTTCATGGAGGAGTTCTGCCCTGTGTGTTGGTCGTACTACCTGGAATGAACTCCCTCTTTTTCACTTCGCAAAAAGCCTTCACTTGGTACATTCAAATTCAGCCTCAAAACGCATTTATTTCCTAACTGAGACTTTCCCCTCATATCTACCTATCTCGTTCCTACTTTTTCAACGGCATCCTTCACCTCCTTCATCATCACCTGTGTGTGAGTGTGTGTGTGAGTGCGTGTGTGTGTGTGTGTGTGTGTGTGTGTGTGTGTGTGTGTGGTGTTTGTGTGTGTGTGTGCGTGAGCACATAAACTTGAAGTATCTTATATTCTTTGAGGGAAGTTGCATGCGTGTAAATGATTTGAGTGCAAGCGCTTCGATTTGTTTCTTTTACAAGATTCAGCGCTATATATAAATTCCATATATTATATTATTATTATTATTATTATTATTATTATTTATTACTAGAATTAAGAGGGGGGAGGGTTAACAAAATAATCAACAAGTAATGCTTGCCTTTTGTGTCTAGAGTTATTGCGATGTTCAGTCGTCTCCGTATCGCTCTATGTTGACTGCGCGCGCGCGCACACACACACACACACACATAAACACACACACACACACACATAAACACACACACACACATAAACACACACACACACACACACACACACACACACACACACACACACACACACACACACGCACGCACGCACGCACACACACACACACACAGTTCTCTGCCTTAAATTAACCTTAAAAACAATAAAATAACACAGGCAAATGTTGTAAGAAAATATAGCACGCCAATAATATACAGTATTAGTGGATGTATCAAAGTAGAACTGACAATAGTTATCATTGTCTTATAATTTCACAATACAGTCATGTCACATTTCTATGTGATATTCAGACTGCTTCTGCCCTGTGCAGCACATAGCCACTGGAGCAAGGCCATCAACGTGTTTTGTCATCCACACCTGTGTTTTGATTTGTTTGGTATGATAGTGATTGTTTACATGATGTTGACAGATACATTCTCTTCTTGCGGATGCTACTTTACATTTGTGACGCTCCACCACCAAATGAGTCGCTTATCACCTGACCCACTTTCCTGCTAGGAGTTATTTTAGGCAGGTGGGGATCAGGTTGTTGATTTTGATATGTTGATGGATTGTAAATCTATAGCCTCTATTCTTCCTTATATTGAAATATAAAGTCAAAAGTTTAATTCCTATTGCTTTAAAATCACATTTAAAACAACCACAAGCCCTTATACTGACTATTTGGATGCTAAGCTTGCATTTTTTTCTCAAAATTTTATTTCCTGCAGTTTATCATTTTGATTTACAATAACTCTTCACAGAACTGTCCTATGTTCAATCTGTGTTGTATAGTGAATGGCCCTTCTATCGCAGGCTACCAGCATGACATTAACTAAACATTGACCTCTGGTGCAATGCAGCACATTGTGTGGTGGAGCGTCACATCTGTTTAATTTATGTTGCTCATGTGGACTTGGCTGGTTGTCTCATCTGAAAGACTAGCGACTAGACCACCACTTATGGTATAGAAGATGGGAAAATGTCTGGACTTTGCCAGGAATTGATTCTGTAAGCTTCCATTTTCTAGACAAGCAAAAGCAGTACTCCAGTAATCTGCCTGTATCAATTTTCACGTGTGGTTGTTACCAGAAGCACACACACACACATGCATGTGTACACACACCACGCTTGCATGTGCACACACATACATACGCGTACACACGCACACACAACCCACACACACATGCTAGCACACATGTATGCATGTACACACGTACGGACGCACGCAAACACACACACATTCGAACACACACGCACATGCACTGTTGGGGTTGTGATAGCCTGATGGTTAGCGTGATACACATTGCGCTGGTGATCTGCTGACCTGGGCTCAAAGCCCATTCAAGAAAAAAAATACTCTGGAGTAATCATCCGTGCTGACTCCACTCCCCCAAAAGTCTGTCGGATGAGATAATTACCTGAAATCCCATGTGCGGAGTGCACGCAGAACATCTTGCACTCATGTTAACCCCGTTCCACTTTTTAGAGGAGTAGATCATTGTGTGCCAGTAAGGACAGATGACGAAATTGACCAAACTGCATATGTATGGGGAATGGATGTAAACAAGCATATGAGAACTTATTTCCTTATCCTCAAAATAAAAGAAGAAAATTGAAATGAGGAATAAAACAAAGGTAAAATATTTTAAACACACACACACACACACACACACACACACACACACACACCACAAGTAATTAACCAGTCAGCAAGCCTGTTAGACAGAAGAAGAGACGTAATACAAAAGGCAGACAAAAATATTAGCAATACAGCTATCCATAAAAAGTAGTATCAACAGCTGTCAAAGAATGAACAAATCATGTTAGCTTCTAAAAAAACACACCCAACCCTATACACCCACCTTGACCAAAGTTGGAGCACGTGCAGCACGAGAAGAGTGTTCACTGACCTAGAACACTGAGCACACTGTTTCTCTGCAGATATCTGAGCACAGTTTAAGATATCTTAAGAGCTGGGTGTGTAGTCTACTGTCAGTTTGTGGATGTATGTCATTGCGCAAAGATGGAAAAGGTAAGTATGTCAGTATATTACCTACCTGGGGTTTTTTTAGTCTCTGTCTCTGTATTGTAGACATCTTACTGGATATGTGTATTGTTTTTCTTTTCCCTTTCTACTCATTTGTAATTTCTCACACTATACTGCCTGTCATGTTTGTGTGTGTGTGTGTGTGTGTGTGTGTGTGGTGTGTGTGTGTGTGTGTGTGTGTGTGTGTGTGTGTGTGTGTTTATTTTTATGTGTTTTATTTTTTTATATCAAGGATAATGGAATAAGCACTCATGCGTATTTTTACTTTCAGTCCCATGTGAATGCGGTTTTGTAAATTTTGTCATTTGTTAATATGTATTTTAAACCATCTCCCCAAATGTAGCATATTGGAGGCACTGCCATTTTATTCAGACATGAAGATTTTACCATTTTGTTTTTGATAGACTTGTTTTAAGTCAATCAGCCCATGTTCCTTTATGAAACTGGTTGCTGATAATGCTCTTTTAGAGAATCCAAAGATTGAGGTTGGGGTATTGAGTTATGAACATGTTACATGTACTCTGACTTATGATACTTGTAGCATTGCCAAAACACAGTGGCAGGATGGAAAGTGTAGCATCTTGTGTGCATGTTTCTTGAGGGAGGATGTGCAGTAAAAGTTAAATGTTTTGCTAGTCAGTGATGTTGAGATTCTTTGGGATTTTTTCTATTTCTCTTTTGTGAATGATTTTACCTTCTAATATGCTCCTATCGTTAGGATACTTTTTATGTATTTTACACTTACAGCTTATTTCATTTTTTCGAGGACAATGAAACGAGCACTGATGGGCTTTTTCATCCAGTTCCAGCGTGTATGCAGTTTTGTAAATGTTGTCATCCGTTCCGTTTGCCACACCATGACCAACTCTTCTGAAAAGCCAAACACATTTTAACATATGCCCAAGATGTTTTGCGCGCGTTCGCACGCGGGGCCTCTGTTTGTAGTCGCATCCAAAGGACTTTTAAGGGTAGTGGTGTCGGCACTGAAATTAACTCCAGAGGAAAAATCCTCTTGAACCAGAATCAAACTGGAGAAAAGCCAAAGTTATGTACTTTTTGTGGAAACAAGTTCAACAGAAAAGACCAGTTGAGAAGACACACGCTGCTTCACACAAAACACGGACCACAGTAATGCCCACACTATGGATGAGGATCTTTCCTGAAATACAATGGACCTGACACATGATACTCCAAACAGTCAGTGGTCACTATGTACATAATGTCAGAACATCACAGTGGGGAACAGTCCGTTCAGTTAGACACAAACAAACATGCACTAGACAAAAGTAACACAAGTTAATGACAGCTGAATTGTGCACTTAATTATATGTTGGACATCACGACTTATGATAAAATAGTACGCAACACATGTGACCTCAATCTAGAAACAAGAACACACAATTAATTAAGATATCCAGATTCCATATGCATGGATTGCCGTGGTCATGCACATATTATAAATTTTACAGCTCGTAAGTGAAGCCTGCTGAGCAAGACACTTTGTCTACTGAACCTTTGTTTATGGCATTATTTTTTCAATGTTTATTGCATTGTACGTTTTATTATTAACCTCAAAATTATGTACTTAAGTTGAATACTACTGGTTATTACATTAGATACATTTGACGTGTAAAGGCACATGTCCCCGGCTCATTACCTTGATATGATTTGTTGTTGTGCCACTTTTAGTTTTAATTTTTTTAACATAACTTCAACAATGATTTATTGTATAATAGTAGCTACGTCATACATCCTTGTATATGAATACTAGTTCGTATTCAGGTTGTCGTTGTTGTTTTTTTAAAATCTGATAATACATGATTCCATTTTCAAAAACAAATTTCCAGGAGCTTGCTATCTACAGCTGAAGTAGACACATTCTTCTTAACTTCATGTCAATCTTTCAACATGTCTATTGCACCAGGAACAGTTCTGTTAGGTTTAACATGGTTTACATGATGTCTGTGGATTAAGTGGCATGTGTGTAGTCGCTTGTACTCTACCTTTTAAATACTGTTTGTCGGGCTGTAAAACTAATGTAAAGTTCTATAAATTATGCTTATATAAACCTATGTGTATTAAAACTTCTTTTAACATTTTCATTATTATTGATGTCTTTTATTGTGGTCTTTATTTTAAATTTTACTTCAGATTTCAAAATAAAGTGTTTCTATATAAAAAGCATGTTTTCTTTTTCTGGTGTATGACTGTACGGTGGTATGAATTGATATGAGCATAAATATCTGCTGATCTGTGTGTGTGTATGTGTGTGTGTATGTGTGTGTGTCTGTGTGTGTGTGAGTGTGTGTGTGTGTGTGTGTGTGTGTGTGTGTGAGTGTGTGTGTGTGTGTGTGTGAGTGTGTGTGTGTGAATGTGTGTGTGCGTGAGTGTGTGTGTGAGTGTGTGTGAGTGTGTATGTGTGTGAGAATGCGTGTGTGTCTGTGTGTCTGTGTGTCTGTGTGTGTGCATCTGTGTGTGTGTGTGTGTGTGTGTGTGTGTGTGTGTGTGTGTGTGTTGTGTTGTTGTTGTTGTTGTTGTGTGTGTGTGTGTGTGTGTGCGTGTCTGAATGTGTGTTTTAATATTAAATTAAAAAAAAAAATTATATTGAGGATAGTGGAATCAGCATATATGTTTTTTTTTATATTAAATCCAGTCCCCGTGTGTATGCGGATTTGTGATTTCTGTCATCTGTTCCCACCGGCACACAATGGCCTACTTTACAAAAAGCGGAACATGAATTAACGTGTGCGCAAGATGTTCTGCTTGCGTTCGTACACGGCACCTCGGTCTATAGGCTCATCGGAAGGACTTTTGGAAAGAGTGGAGTCTGCACTGATGTTGACTCCAGGGGAAAATGTCCCCTTGAACGGGAATCGAACCCAGGTCGTCAGATTGCGAGTGCAATGTTCTAACCACTAGGCTATCACGTCCCCCGTGTGTGTGTGTGTGTGTGTGTGTGTGTGTGTGTGTGTGTGTGTGTGTGTGTGTGTGTTGTGTGTGTGTGTGGTGTGTGTGTGTGTGTCTGTGTGTGTGTGTGTGTGGTATTGCAGCCTTTGGAGAGGCAAGAAATATGGGAGAGAGAGAGAGAGAGAGAGAGAGAGAGAGAGAGAGAGAGAGAGAGAGAGAGAGAGAGAGAGAGAGAGAATCTGGACTGGGTTATACATAGCGATAACATCGCTGATGAGCATTCATGCCCAAGTGCGTGCACACACACACGCACACACACACACACACACACACACACACACACACACACACACACGCGCGCGCGCGCGCGCGCGCGCACGCGCACGCACGAACACGAAGATCAGACTAACATTAGTAGTGTAAACAAAATTACCTAGAAACAAACACACTTTGGCTAATAACGTAGCCAAAGCCATCAGCAAGTAAACATGTCCACATAAAACAACACACATCACTATATCACAGACTCAGACAATCTGTCTGCTCTGCCAATACACAAAGTAAACTCCAACATGGTGACAGCCATCTATAGGCCTGTCCATACAGGAGGGTCAACACAGGCGCATGAGGGTACGCGCATGTATTAGCTCACCTGTGTGCATGCAATCACACACACACGCGCGCGCGTTCGCGTGCGCACGCACGAACTCACGCGAGCGCGTGCCCGCATGCACGCATGCACACACAAACTTACATACACACATAATATATACTCTCTGTTTCTCTCTTTCTTTTTCCTTAGATACATGGCTTGATGAACAAAAAGCAAATTCACTGCTTTTTCAATGTACCATCTGGAAAAAAAGTTTAACTTTGACGTAGACTTTCACACATATGTGCGTATGCACGCAAGCAGGCGCGCATGTGTACACGCGCACACAATATACATGTGTGCACATGCACACACACACGCGCGTGCTCGCATGCGCGCGTGCACACATGTAGGTCCCTAGCTTACATTGTAGATGGGACTATGTATTCTGATTTTATTTTCTTCTTGTTGCTGCCTCATCTTCTGTGACATTCCTGTCTTGCTGTTCATACGCCGCTCATTTCCATATCTTCTCCCCAGTCCTTCCCACGTGCGTAATGTCCCGTCTTTGACATAGAACGTCCACAGAGATCCCAGCATAGTCATGCCACTGTAGAGCCACCAGCCAGTTTGGCCCTGCATTGCCGCAGGGTCATCAAGGCAGTGTTTCACAGTGGCTGTTCTGACCTCACACACGCAGGACTAACACCTACTAAGCCCCCTACTAACGACAGTTTAAGCTCAATTGTGGAGCCAGACTGAGAGTGTTGCCCAGTTAATGTGGCAACCACCATAACGTCTCTCGAACGAACTTTCCCCGCGAACCTTCAACCCTAAAAGCTCTGACACAAACTCCTCACAGGCACAGAAGTGTATGGGGAAACCGAATGTGAGGTCACATTAAGAACAGAACAGCTGGATCCACTAAGTCAAAATCTCTTTTCATTACATGATGATTTAAAATTATGAAGATGATGTAATGATGCTGTTACGGAAGTGTATGTGCTTTGAGACTACTTGACAGGGCTGTACTCTATCACGGCAGCCGCCCGGATCCCTGCAGGAATCTGTTCGGAGTCGGGACAGATCGTTGTCCAAGGAAAGGGAGCTCAATCCTTCCAGGCACGATTCAGCACAGCACAAGCCAGGTGAAACAAACACTATTCTATTACGACTCTATGATACATGCAAATAATACTAAACTTACTAGCTAAACATTACACTATTCCGACCCCTCCTTCCAGTTCCCTAATATATAATCCCGCTATCCCCCTTAACAATAAATTAACAACTTAATGAAAAAACGAAAAACTCATCTTCCATCAGTCTTACGCACACACTCTCATTGACAGGCTGCTCATCATGGCAGACATTGCTAGGTACAACCCTACTACCCCCCCCTTCCCCCGTAACTTTATTGGAATCAGGCTAGCTGTCATCAGTCAAACAAAATAATATTTTACAGCTTGCATATCTACAACACAACCATACGACAAGCATACAGATACTGACTTGGGTCTTCATTGGGGAGGGGGGGGGGCGGATTTATAAAAGAGGAGATGGAATTACGTCAATTCCAATTATATGTCATCGTGAAACTTTGCTCTGACAATTCAAATTAAACATCATACTAAGACCATGTAATTAGACAGACAAACGGACAGAGAGAAAAAGAGAGAGAGAGAGAGAGAGAGAGAGAGAGAGAGAGAGAGAGAGAGAGAGAGAGAGAAGGAGAGAGAGAGAGAGAGAGAGAGAGTGAGAGAGAGCAATGACCAATTCTTTTCATTTGGAGGATAATGAATAAGAACTCATGTGCTTTTCTACATCCAGTCCCCGCCCGTAGGGATACATCTTAATAATAACCCAATGCTTTAACTCTCAGACATTGAGACAAAGAGAAATTAACCCTTTTAAAGACAAAGAACAACAAAAAAGGACCCCCCAAAATTCCACCTTTCGGAAGAGTAGGGAAATGGCTGCGAGTGCAATTGGATTGCAAAATCTACAAAGCCATACACCCACAGGGTATAAAGGTAAAAAGGTAAAGGTGTCCCATAACCTATAAGGTCGTAGGGGAGCGAGGCGTCAGAGACCTCACTTCTCTAGGGCCAGCATATTGAGGGCGGAGCCCATCTCCTCTCCCTCGCTGCTTTACCTTCCCTGACCCTAAAGAGGGCAGGTACCCATTTACAGCTGGGTGGACTGGGGGAACTGTACTGAAGCCAAGGCGAGCAAACGGTCACCCATCCAACTGGTAACCACGCTCGACGCTGCTTAACTTGGCTGGGGGAAAGCAGTGCTCCGACCACTGAGCTATCCTGTCCCCACAGGGACTGGATGCAAAAAAAGCAAGCGAGTGTCCATTCCATCATCCCCAAAGCAAAAGAAATAAATGAATAGTAATACAAATACAATAACACACAAATGCACACACACACACACACACACACACACACACACACACACACACGCAAGTCGTTTATGTAGATATATATATAGATATAGATATATAAATAGAAGAGAGAGAGAGAGAGAGAGAGAGAGAGAGAGAGAGAGAGAGAGAGAGAGAGAAACACACACGACCTCTAACATGGTCTATCATGTATTTACTGAACGCTGTGGTGTACACTAGTCTATAATACCGTAGTCCCTACTTTCAATTATCAGCCAGACAATGCTTTCTTGTGTCACCACAACAATATTTCTGTCATAAAAAAATATGACGTTTGTATTTCCAGTCCAACATATACGTCATGACCCAGTGTATTTTAATCCATCCTTAAAAGCTCAAAGTTTATAATTTTGATTTTAAAAAAGGGAAAAAAGGTGTTTCTATCAGAACTGGTTTAGAAGATTTATCGCTTTATAAATACCATACATAATTAGTTTGATCATGATTAGTATGATTATTATGATCATTTTCATCATGGTTATTACTATTATTATTATTATTATATTATTATTATTATTATTATTATTATTATTATTATTATTATTATTATTATTATTATTATTATTACTTTTATTATTAATATAATAATAAAAAAACAATAATAATAATAATATTTTTTATTATTTATTATTATAATAATAATAATAATAATAATAATAATTATTAATATTTTTTTAAAAATTATATTGCTGTATTCCCATTGTTATTGGTAGTAGTAGTAGTAGTAGTAGTAGTAGTAGTAGTAGTAGTAGTGTCATCATCATCATCATCAGACCCGTGACCTTGGCGGTCGTGGGGGAGACATGAAAGACGATGCCGTGGTAAGCCTCCACCATCCATCTCGGTCCTCGGCTCTGCGCAGTAGTGCCGAGTCATTCATCCTGGTCCATTCTCTGATGTTGTCCATTCATGACTTGTTCTGTCTTCCCCTCCTTCTACCACCTTCGAGTGTTCCCTGCAGTACTGTTTTGGGCAGAGTGTTGTGGCGGGTGACGTGGCCGAACCATGTCAGCTTTTTCTTCTTGACGATGGTGAGAAGGGGTTCCTGTGGACCTGCCAGCCGTGTTATTTGACTCTTGACAAATTCGTTGGTCTTTCGTTCTCTCCAGGATATGCCCAGTAGTTTTCTATGGCATTTTGTTTCGAATGACTGGATTCGCTTTGCTGTTTCAGCAGTCAATGTCCAGGTTTCACTTCCGTACAGCAGGATCGACTGAATTAGGCTTTGTAGAGCTTTAGTTTGATTGGGAAACTGATCTCTTTACTTTTCCATATGGTGGTGAGTTTTGTCATGGAAGATGTTGCCATGGCTATTTGACTTTGATTTCTGTCGTCGATCGCCCGTCCTTTGTGAGTGTAGCGCCGAGGTATTTAAAAGCGTCTACCTCCTCCAGTTGTTGGCCGTTCATGTAAATTTTAGCGGTGGCATTGCTCGTGCTGTTCACAAGTACTTTACTTTTCTCCGAGCTCACCTCCATCCCATATGCTCCAGCTCTGTTCTCAAGTCTGGTCGTAAGATCTTGCAGCTCTGTGTTACTTCCGCCCATGAGGTCAATGTCATCGGCAAACCGTAAGTTGTTGAGGGGTCTGCCGCCAATGGAGATGGTAGGGTGGAAGTCATGGAGGGTCTCTCTCATGATGTTTTCCAAGAACAGATTGAACAGGACTGGAGATAACAGGCATCCTTGTCGGACACCAACTGTGGTTTTGAAGTAGCCCTCCGACCTGATTGTTCAGAAGGACTGCACTGCTTGCAGTGTTGTATAGTGCTTGAATGGTTTGCACTAGTCCTTCTTCAATGCCAAACATTCTGAGGACCTGCCACAGGCCTTCGTGCCATACTCTGTCAAAAGCCTTCTTGAAGTCGATGAAGTTGTGGAACAGGTCTCTCTGATGTTGAAGATGTTTTTTCCATCATGATGTGGCAGTTAAAAATCTGTCGATTGTGCTCCTGCCTGCCCTGAACCCAGCTTGTTCCTCTGCAAGGTGTTCTTCTGCCTCCTTCTTGAGTCGATTCAAAATAACTTTGAGCATGATCTTGCTGGCGTGGCTGATGAGGCTGATTGTTCTATAGTTTTGGCATTGGCGTAAATTCCCCTTCTTGGGCAGGGGTATGATGAGTGATTTGTGTCCAGTCTGTTTGGCCACTGTTTTGTCTCCCAAATCTTCTGACAGATAGCTGTAACATATGTGATGACTGTTTCGCCACCATGCTTGAGCAGCTGTGCTGGTATATTGTCTGCTCCTGGGGACGTTCCTACTGGAAGCTGCGGATGACTTCTTCCACTTCTTCCTCAGTATAGGTAAATGGCGAGGGTGCTCTTGATGTTGCTGCTTTCTCTTCTATTATGCTCTTGTCAGGTTGTATTGGGTAGTTGTACAGTTCTTGACAATATTCAGACCACCTGTTCAATGCAGCTGAGCTTTCTGTGAGGAGGTTTCCGGAGCTGTCTTCAATGACTGATGATTTGGTTTGAAGTGGTTTTGTGAGTTTCTTCAGGGTGTGTATGCCTTTTTACTGTTGCCCACTTTCATGTTTTTTTCGATCTCATCACATTGATCACTGATCCACTTCTCTCTGGCCTTTAACATTGACTTCTTCACAAGATTTTTTGGCCTCCCGGTATTCTTTAGGGTTGGAAGACCTGGTTGGTTTCAGTGCTCTTCTTGTATCGCAGAGGTCCAAGATGTCATTGGTAGTCCATGGCTGGTGTTTATTCCTCTGACGACCGAGTACCTCCCCTGCTGATTCTCGGACTGCCTCATTGAAGTTGTTGGTGAGGTCATTGATGTCATTGTCCAGGAGGGTTAATGCCGCAAAACGTCCGCCAAGCTTAGCTTGGAAGATCTCCTCGACATCTGGATCTTTTAGTTTTTTCCCCGTCAAATTTGATACGTGGGTTTGCAGGCTGTTTGTTTTTCTTCAGCTTCATTTTGAATACCAGCAGCACAAGGTCGTGGTCACTGCCTATGTCAGATCCAGGGTAGGTTCTTGTTCTGGCTCTGTTGATGCTGGATTTGAAGCGCCGTGGTGTTAAGATAAAAACTATTTGGTTATGGATCTTGCCGTTTGGCGCATGCCAGGTTGTCCTCCTTGACTGCTTGTGGGGATAGAGGGTATTGGCAATGGTAAGTCTGTGGGTGCAGGCAAACTCCAGCAGACGTAGTCCCCCGTCGTTGGTCTCCCAGTTCCAAACTGACCAAAATGTTCCGGCCCATTGGTTGTAAGAGTCAGGACCTACTTTGGCGTTAAAATCCCCTTGGATGATGATGTCCTTGGGTATTTTCTTAATGGTCACTTCAAGATCTTCATAAAATTCTTTTACTTCTTCATCTGTATGGTCAGATGATGGTGCATAGATTTGTATGATGGTGATGTTCTTGGGCTTGGCCGAGTAGTAGTGTACTACCACTCTAATTGTCAGTTTCCCTGTCCTACCTTACTAATATTTACAATTTACAATTCTTAAATCGTCTTTCAACTTAACGTTCTTTCTTTTTCAATATATTATTTGAAACAACCAAGTTCTACTTTTGAAACCCTATCCTAATTTATCACACATACATTCACTCATCTCTTTTATCGTTATCAACTCATCCACAAGACCCAAGAACAAGCTACACATGACAGACGGAATACCGGGGCGGTACACTTCTGCGGTTCAAATCCTGGAGCCCTGCCGGTAAATCCGCTCTAACTAAAGAAAGTTTAGTTACGAAAACTGCTGAAAATGAGGAATGAAATAACCCAAATGTAGTGCGGTCTGGACCTACTTCTGTGGCACCTCACCGAAGTGCTAGCACTCAGACAATTATTAAAACAAATTCAACATTAGTCCTTTTGGTACATGAAGCCATGAACTTGATTTTCATGAGCCTCTGGTGAATTAAGAGTTGGGATCTTCCAGGTCATCTTCAAGTGCAGACCTGCATGTGCCTTCATTCCCTTTGCATACACAAGCAGAAGGATAACTATGCACGTGAAAGATCCATTAATCCATGACTGTGTTTAAAGGGTTGTGAAATTATGATCATACATAGCACACATTCTGGAAGCCAGAATGCAGCTACCTTCACAGTTGGCAAAAAACCTCACATACGCCAACTTCCACCACTATTAAGGCTTTTGAATTTGCCAATTCTCACCGCCACCAGATCTCTTGGGAACAGAAAAACAAACAACAACAACAGGCAGGTAGACAAACAGATAGCCAGTTAGAAAGTCTGATAGACAGATAGATAGAAGTAGTATACAATGGGTATTAGAACATAATGGCATAAACAGCTAACCAAAACAATGGTGTCAAGAGCTAACAAAGACGTAAACTTTTTTGTTTCACTTGTTCTTAAAATCCTTCACTTCATCCTTGCTCAGTGCCAAATAAACAGAAAATCGTGCAGCACGTGCATTATGTTCACTGTCTTAGAACACAGAGCACACCGTGTTTCTACATATTTCTGAGGCCAGTTCAACATACTTTTAAAGTTAGGGGTGTGTGCCACTGTCAGTTCTGTGGATGAATGCCTTTGTGAAAATATCGACAAGGTAATGTAATCTATTTAAGATTTTAAGTCAACCTCCTTCTAAAGTGTACTTAAACATAAAAAAAAAATCTTTAGTATTTTAAATCATATCATAAAAAGGAAGGTTGCTTGAATATGAAGGCGTTCATTTGCCTAAAAATCAATCCATATTGACATGTAATTGATTCCCAACCTTGCACTTTGATATGAAAATTTAAAAAAATATCAAAAAGGGATGGCACTGTAAACCAAGGCCCCAAGTGTAAATGCTGGAAACATCTTGCACACATGTTAAAAACATGTTTCACATGTTGTAAGAGAAGGCTATTTTAGTGCAGGTGGCAACGTGTGACATAAATTCAAAAGTGCATGCACATATGCTTTCTGTTCTGATAATGAATAAACTGTATAGGCAAAGAGAGACCATGAATGAAATAACATCTAGTGTTGAAACTATGAGAGAGAAGTAGAATCAATGAACCAACTCTGTGCATGTCACTGAGTATCAAACAAACACATAACGCTAAAAAGAAACTTTAACATGTGTATAAATAAATACAACCTGTCAAGTTGATTCTAACAACTATGACATGTTTTGCAGATGACGTCACTTTTCCCACACGACTAAGGGCAACCCAGCAATGCAGAAATCAAGACAGAGGACTTTTCAGCACAGACCAACACAACTGTCAACAGAGATGCTGTCACTAAACATGAACATGCCCAAGACCTGCCTGAGACGAGTGGCTTCGGAAAACAGACAACTGGAGAATATGAGAACATTCAGTACAAGCAGGAACCCAATTGGTATTGGCACACTGCAGCGGAAAATAGCGGTACTGTTGACACTGCCTGTACTTGCAACTGTAATAACACTGCAGATGTCCATGATACAAAAGACTGTTACTGTTGCAGCTGAATATGGGATCCTTTGTACAAGTGTTTGCTTCCCAGGTAAAGTCAACGTGATCCAGGACACGTGCGAATTCACAGTGTGTGCTCACAAATCTATGTTTTCAAGGGGTGTTATAGAAACGGCTGGTGTCGAAGAGTTGAAAACTAATATAGAATGATTTCTACACACCACAAATGCAAGCATTGAGGATACAACCATATACAACAAAACTGAATCTAGTCAGATCATAAAAGATGACTGTTCCACAACTGAAAATAAAGCAACAGGGACTGTGCAAACACAACACAAACAAAGAACATGTATAAGGTGTGGTGATGGCTTTATTTGTAAAGTGACTGTTAAACAGCATGTTTTAGATCACACAAGACTACAGTCATACCTCTGTGAAAAATGTACAGCAGCCAGTCAGACATCGGACTGTGGAATTCAGGTAAACCTGGAAACGATTCCTGACAATGGAGAGAGCACTGAAGGAAAAACTGTTGTCCATAGTCCAATGTTTAAGCACACACCACAAAAGACACACATGTGTGATGGCAGTGGTAAAAGAGTCAGTAACGGATTTGATGCTGAAGAGGACAAGCCAGTTTCCACTGTACAAAACCATTTTACATGCGCTTGTTATGGAAGAAGCTTCATCAGGAAAAGGGATTTTGACAAAAAGAAAACATCTCAGACAAAGGAAACATCATTTCAGTGCACTGAATGTGTGCATACTTCCAGTGAATTATATGATTTACAAAAGCCCAGAAAAGCTCATGCAGGTAACAAGGCACACACGTACACTTACTGTGAGCAAACATTAGCTCAAAAAAGCTATTTAAGCAAGCGCAACTTGAGTACACAACTAGGGGTCCATGACCAATCATTAGAAAACACTATTGAAACAACAACCAGTAGAAAGCAAACTCAGTATAGCTCTAGAAACATAGAAGTACCGAATGATGAAATACAAGACAGCTGCAATAGAACTGCACAGTCTCAAAACCAGGTGGACAATCGCACTTGTATACATGAAACATTATTTCAGGTTAAGGACATTGACTGTGGCACAACTCAGAGTAAACAGACTGCTTCAAAAGGAGACACCAATGTGTGTACACAGAACAAATCTTACCTGTGTGAACACTGTGGAAAAACGTTTATTAGTAAAAGGAATCTACATGAGCATCTTCAGGTCCACACAGCAGAAAGGCCCTACAAGTGCCCAGAATGTGAAAAGGCATACACATGTAACAAAGATTTTAAAATACATATGCGAATCCACACTGGGGCAAGACCATACAGGTGTTCATTTTGTGATAGTGCATTTATCCAAAAATGTCATTTGACTTGCCACCTTCGATCACACACAGGAGAAAAACCATACAGATGTTCACAGTGTGGGAAGACATACAAGCATTATAAAGACTTACAAATACACATGCGAACCCATACAGGAGAAAGACCATACAAATGCACATATCGCCATAAGACGTTTACCAATAGAGGACATTTACATTGCCACATTCGAACTCACACAGGAGAAAAGACACACAAGTGCACACATTGTGATAAGACTTTTAGCACAAAGTATATTTTAACTGTTCACATTAGAACCCATACAGGAGAAAAGCCATACAAGTGCACACATTGTAATAAGACATTTGCAAATAGGTCTCATTTAACTCGCCACAATAAACTCCACACAGGAGAAAAGCCATACACATGTGAAATATGCGGAAACAAGTTTACCCAAAAAGGACATTTAAGAAAACACACACTGGTTCACACAAAACACGGACCACAGTAATGCCCACACTATGGATGATGATCTTCCCCAAAAGTCCAATCAAGCTGACACAGGCTAATCCAAGCAGAAAGTGGTCACTATGTACATAATGCCAGAACATAACCGAGGGGAACATTAAGTTCAGTCAGACACATACACAAACTACACTGAACACAAGAAAACGCATGGTAATGACAGCTAACATGTGCACTTCTTTTTATTACACAGCACATGCCATATTCATCTTGAATCAATATTTCGACACAAAGTAAGAGAGCAAGTTTTCATATGTGCGACTTTCTGTGACCCCTGGTCATGTCCACATTTGAATTTCTGTGGGTGTAAGTGTAATCAGCTGAGCAAGACACTTTGTCTACTCAACCTTTGTATACGTCATTATGTTCCATTGTACATGGCACATTTCCCCTGCTCATTACCCTGATGTGATTTGTTGTGCTAGTTTTAATATTCAATTTTACATAAGTTTAATGGTGGTTTACTGTATATATACGTCATACATCCTTGGGCAAAAACACTAATTTAATTGCAGGCTTTTTATTTTTATGCTGCCATAAAAACTGTCATCTTTAAAAAAAAAAATATTCAGAAGCTTGTTATCTATAGCTGTAGCAATCTATTTTCTTATAAATTTCATAATACATTTTCAATAATATACATATTACATTAGGACTATCGTTGTTAGATTTAACATAGTTTAGGATGATGCCTCTAAAATCAGTGAAATGTCTGCGGACTTTTGTATTTAAACTTGTGGATAGTGTTGGCCGACCTTTAAAACTGATGGTTCTAGAAGTTATGCTTGTATAAATCCTGTGTGTTAAACTTCTTTTAACTTTTTTCATTTGTGTTCATGTCAATTTTGTTTTTCTTTCCTTCTCTTTTAAAAATTAAACATTTTCTATATAAAACAGGGGTTTTGCTTGTTTTATTTGAGTGCACGAAGATGCGAAAAGTGTTGGCATGCATATGTTTATTATTATTTTGTTATTCCACATTAGGTCAGCAGATTTCTCTGCGTGAAATTCGGACTGCTCTCCTTCGGAGATTGATTCGCCACAAGAGCAATGTCATCCACGATTTGTTTTTCCTTTTCCCTTTCTGCAACTGTGTTTGTTCCCCTGTCAGAGTGTCTGTTCTCTACAGAACTTTACCAGGGACAACTATCTTTTGCCGTGGATTCTTTTACGTGCGCTAATATCTGTGTAACACAACGAGACTACACACGATATATCCTGCTCACCTCCGTATCTGCTGACCTATGTGTGTGATTGCAACATTGGGAGGAAAATAGTCAGAGAGAGAGAGAGAATCTGAATTGGGCGGTGGATACACACATACACGCACGCACGTACGCACGCACGCGTGCACACATACATGCGCACGCGCACACACGCACTCGTACTGGCATGCACGCATGCGCACACACAAACACACACACACACGCGCGCGCGCGCGCGCACACACGCAAGTGCACACACACACGCACACTAATATTAAAAATGTCGATTAAGAGTATGCAACCTTATTATCTAAAAACAAACACATTGAGGAATTCATAGAGGCTATATACGTAGCAAAAGCAAAAGCAATCAACACGTAAACAACACATATGGATATCACAAATTCAGGCAAACTGTTTGTTCTACCTATTTTCAATTTCAACTTGAACATCATTGAAATCCATTTATATACCTGTCCATACAGGTAGGTAAACGTAGGTGCATGTGCGCAGGTGCAGGTACTTACACACGTAGTTGGAAACTAGTTGGAATGCAGCTACCTTGATGGAGGGTAGACCATCGTTTACAAATAATCTAACATTTTGTTAACCTTGGAACCATTAACAAAAGCGAGGATATCCTCTCTCTCTCTCTCTCCTCTCTCTTCTTTTTCCCTCTCTCCTTCTCTCTCTCTCTCTCTCTCTCTCTCTCTCTCTCTCTCTCTCTCTCTCTTTCTCTCTCTCTCTCACTCTCCCTCTCCCCTTCTCTCTCTCCCTCCCTCAATTCTCTCTCTCTCTCTCTCTCTCTCTCTTTTCTTTCTCCCCTTCTCTCTCTCTCCTCTCTCCTTTTTTTCTCCACTGCCTGCATAAAAAATTGACTAAAGTTCTTAGAAATAAACAGTGAATGGTTACCATACAAGGCGTATCAAATGCTGTTGCAACTAGACAAGTCCGAAAAACAGTGGCGGGTTTCGAAAATAAGAGAACTCTTATGTTTTACTGGATTTAACATCGTTTGGTTGCAACAGGGTGTTCGGGAAATGAAAAAAAAAATCTAAGCATGTTTAAACAAAACTCATCGACATGTTTATTCCAGAATGGTCAGCAACTATAAGCAGCTATATAAACACTTTAAGATTATTTTCGAAAATAAGGTTGTGTTGTAGATGTGGAAAATTATCGTTTTGTGATGTCATCACGCAATTAAGGTTTAGTATACTCTCACTGAATAATAATATGCATCGCTATAGTGACTGTTATGATAAATTATGTCCATTAAAAAAACCCAACAAGAATGAAAATGAAACACATAGTGTGTTTGTTTGTATCATATGGATTTGTGTATGCCTTTTGGAGATTATTTTTTCACTCACTTTTTCTCCATTACATAATCATATGGTCAAATACAAATTCATAAATGAAAATAGGTACTAAAACAATAGAGGGAGCCTAACAAAATAAACACAACAATTATGTCAACCTTCTCCTTCCTCGGAGTTATAGCTAAGATCGGTCCATCTCTGGTATTACTATATGTTGAAGTCATACACAGAGTCATCTGCCTAAGGATACCCTTGTTTAAAAACAAACTGATAATACACGCTAATGTTTTAAAATAACATACCATATCAAAGCACATCGGTAATGGGTTTAACAAAATAGCATTGACAATGTTATCATTATCTTATAATGTCACAATACAGCCGTGTCACATTTCTATGTGATATTCAGACTGCTTCTGCCCTGTGCAGCACATAGCCACTGGAGCAAGGCCATCAACGTGTTTTGTCATCCACACGTGTACTGTGATTTGTTTGCTATGATAGTGATTTTTTTTACATGATGTTGACAGATACATTCTATTCTTGGGGATGCTACTTTACAATCATGACGCTCCACCACGAAATGAGTCGCTTATCACCTGACCCACTTTTCTGCTAGGAGTTATTTTAGGCAGGTGGGGATCTTGTTGTTGAGTTTTAGGTGTTCATGTAATCTAAATCTATAGCCACTTGTATACTTTGTACTGAAATATCAAGTTGTGAGTTTATGACCTATTGCTTTTAAAAACACATTTAAAACTACCACAAGCCCTCATTCTGACTATTTACTCAGATGCTAAACTTGTCAATTTCTAAAATGTTCACTTGCTGCAGTCTATCATGTTGATTTACAATAACTCTTCACATAACTGTCCTATTTTCAACTGTGTTGTATATTGAATGGCCCTTTTATTGCAGGCTACCAGCATGACAATAACTAAACATTGACCTCTGGTGCAATGCAGCACATTGTGTGGTGGAGCGTCACATCTGTTTAATTTATGTTGCACATGTGGACTTGGCTGGTTGTCTCATCTGAAAGACTAGCACCTAGACCACCACTCATGGTATAGAAGATGGAAAAAATGTCTGCAATTCATCAGGAACTGAATCGGTAACCTTCCATTTTCTAGACAAGCAAAAGGACTGCTCTGGTAATCTGCTTGTATTTATTTTCACCTGTTGTGGTTACCAGAAGCACACACACACATGCATGTGCACACACCCACACATGCATGGGCACACACACATACAAACACATATACACGCACGCACACATACACACACTCGCACGCACGCACGTATGTACACACGCACGGACGCATGCACATTCAAACACACACACACACACACACACACACACACACACACACCACACACACACACACACACACACACACACACACACACACATATGCGCTATTGGAGGTTGTGATAGCCTGGTGGTTAGAGGCATGCACATTGCGCTCATGATCTGCTGACCTTGGGCTCAAATCTCATTCAAGAGAAAAATTTACTTTAGAGTAAACATCAGTGTTGGCACTACCTTCCCGAAAAGCCTTTCAGCTGAGATTATAAACTGAAATCCCATGTGTGAATGCACGCAGAACATCTTGCGCATATGTTTACCCTGTTCCACCTTTCAGAGGAGTAGGCCATTGTGTGCCAGTAAGGAGGTATGACGAAATTGACCAAACTGCATACACATGGGGACTGGATGTAAAAAAAACACATGACGACTTATTCCATTATCATCGAAATAAACAAAAACAATAAAAAAAGAATAACATTTTTTTCAAATAAAGAAAAACAGACATGTACATACACACATGCACAGACAACAAACAAGTAGTTAACCAAACAGCAAGCTTGCTAGACAGAAAGAGAGACTTGATACTTCTGGCAGCCAAAAATATTAATATACAGCTATCCATGAACAATAGTATAAACAGCTATCAAAGAATAAACCAATTGTGTTAACTTTCTTCAAGTTCCTTTACTCCCACCTTGACCAAAGTTGGAGCACGTGCAGCACGAGAAGATTGTTCACTGACCTAGAACACTGAGCACACTGTTTCTCTGCAGATATCTGAGCACAGTTTAAGATATCTTAAGAGCTGGGTGTGTAGTCTACTGTCAGTTTGTGGATGAATGTCATTGTGCAAGGATGGAAAAGGTAAATATGTCTGTTTTTTAACTGTTTGTTCGGTTTTTTGTCTATTAATATTGTATAGATCTTGCTGTGTGCATATGTGTGTGCGTGCCCATGTGCAGGCAAGTGTGTGTGCACCTGTGTTTATTTATTCTTTATTTCGAGGATAATGGATTAACTCATTGAGGTTGTGCCAAAGATTAGGCTTTGGCACTCCTCTCCCTCACTGTGACGTGCCGAAGCTTAAGAATCAGCAGACTTACGAATTTAAAAAAAACACACACAAACTGATGATTAACTCAAGGGAAAGTACTCTGGCCTGTAGGGCAATCATTTTCCTAAGCACAGTTGCTTTCCTTGACCATAAGCTTGGCTAGTTTTTGTCAGTTGGCCAATTTTGTTTGACATGTCAACAAGTGATATCTTTGCAATTTCAGGCACTCCAGTGTTATGATTCTTTAAAAAAAAATCTGTTGTACGAAAGTGACATCACATGGATTCAGCCAGCTTCAGGGAACTTTACTTTGGTGAAAAATCATCACATTGCTTCAAGGGGACTAGTTGATGAATAGTTCAAGCCATTTAAGATACCAGCCCTAATTTTCAAAACTTTTTATTTTTCAGCATTCAGTGATATGTTTTGAAATTTTGTAAAAAATAAATACAGTGTTCTATTAAAAACTGTGAAACAATCTCAAAAGAAGACATAAACTTTTCAATGGTGTAAAATGTGTATGTCATTATTATGTTGGGTAAGTTTGCTAAATTGTTCAAATATAGCCAAAATCAGGTGTCACCACAAAATGGCAGGATCCATTGCACTGCGACTCCAATGAATTAAGCACTCGTGTGCGGTTTTACATTGAGTCCCCATGTGTATGCAGTTTTCCCTATTTTGGGCTTCTTCTTACCAGCACACAATGGCCTACTCTTCCGAAAAAGGGAACGGGTTTTAACGTGTTCGTAGAATGTTCTGCCTGCATTCACACATGAGACCTTGGTGTATGTGTGTGTGTGTGTGGGTGGGGGGGGGGGGGGAGGGGGGGTGCATGCGAGCGCGTGTGCGTGGATTTGTGCGTGTGTGTGGGTTTTTTTTGTATGCGTGCACGCTTATGCACACTTACAACATATGTGTGTTCAGATTTTAGAAACAGATATTTAGAAATACAATAAAAATAAAAACGCATTCACATGTGCATAAAAACAATTGACTTTTTCACTATAAGATGTAAAATCTGTGTGTGTAAACTTGCATATGAAGTGTAATTTAAGCAATCTTATTTAATGATATTACAAGCCATCAGCTCATGTGTAATATATTACAAGCATTACCATTGTAATAAGCCATCAACATTTTACCAATGTGTTTTGGATAGAGTGTTTCTGTGTCAATCAATCAATCAATGAACATGTGCAGTAAAAGTTAAATGTTTTGCTAGTATGTGATGCTGGGATTCTTTGTTTCATTTTGGTTTTTTTTTTCATTTCTCTTCAGTTGATGATTTAACCTATTAATAGGAAAAGAGTGACACAGACTCAGAGAGGCGAAATGATTAAATCGCAAATATGGACACTGTTGAGAAGTCTTATTTAACTTGTTTCCTTTTAGGTGTTGTTCTCATGTATTGAGGGAAGTAGAATATATATTCTTGTCTTTTTTTACACCCTATTCTAGCGTGTATGAAGTCCAGTAAATAACTTCAGCCATTACCTTAAGAACAATATGACCTATTATTCCAAAAATGGGAACATCTTCTAACATGTGTGCAAGGCATTATGCAAGCATTCTCACACGGTGCTTTGGTTTAGAGAATCAAGCAAATAACGTTATTCGGTGGGAGGTTGTGGGGGGGGGGGGGGGAGGCATGGTTGAGTCAACACTCCAGGGGTAAAAGTCAACTCAAATGGGGTTTTAAACTAGGTCAGCAGATCTCCAGCACATGCACACATTTTTAACCACCAGGCTACCTCGCTCTCCCACCCCATTGAGTGTATGAAAGAGAAGTAGGCACAAAAATTAAATAAATGCATATTGCTTACATTGAAATAACCAAGAATTACCTGGGAATGATTCAACCATGTATACAACAAACCACAATCCTGTCACCCCATTCCTAGCAAGCATTATAGCCTTTTGTTTTTGCAGGTGCCTTCTGTTTACAAAGATGTACCAGGACAACGCAGCAGTGCAGAAATCAAGACAGAGGACTGTTCAGCACAGATCGACACAGTTGTCAACAGAGATGCTGTGACTGAACATGAACATGCCCAAGACCTGTCTGAGACACGTGAATTCTAAGAACAGGCAACTGGTCACAGTGAGAACACTCAGTGCAAAAAGGAATCCACAAGGCACTTCCAGGTTCAGAGTGTTAACAGAACAAAAACTGACCAAGACACAGCTAAAAATAGAAGAAAACAAACAGTACCAGATAAAGCCATAAAGTGTTGTTGCACAAAGTGTGATACTTTTATTTGTAAATTCTCCTATAAACAGTATCTTTTAGCCCACTTAGGATTAAAGTCATACCTCTGTAAAAAGTGTATAACAGTAAATCAAATATCAGACCAAAGAAAGCAGGTAAGCCTGGAAACGATTCCTGACAGTCAAGAAAGTTTTGAACAAAGCACTGCTGTTCACAGTCCAATGCCAATATACACAGCACAGAAAACACCGTCTGTATCTGGGAATAATGGTCACCCTCATAACACCCATCCCTACAACACTGATGTGACTCAACAAAACCCTGACTTCACTGGGAACATGGGCACTATGGCTGGCTCTACAGGACAGCTTCACAGTACCAGCAGTGACACACCTCAGAATAAGGGAACTGCTGTAGGCGCAAGGGTAAAATCTTACCAGTGTAACACATGTGGAGTAGATTGATCTGCCTTTGCGCCTGTCGGCAGCACTATGTGGGGCTCTGTGTTTGAGTGCTGGATGTGTGTGTTTTCCTTATTCCTTTCCAGAAATTTTTACATCTTCTTGTTCATGTTTTCACCCTGAGTTATTTGGTCAGAGCATTTTTCCTTGTTATTCTCTACTTTTTGAGATTTTTCGATTCATAATTTTCATCTTTGTTTGAATTGTTCAAAATTTCGATTCGACTTATGAATTGTGTTTACCTGACTGTGCTGGTCTTTGTGACCCATTTTAATCTGACCCTGCTGCTGTTCAACAAATTGCACGTGATTCACGAACTGACACCACCCCCATCAATCAAATCTAGTGTGTGTTGTGCTGCTACCATGACAGTGAGAGCCACGGACTATAGAGCTATGCTCGCACCTGAATTTTGTCAAAAACAGTACATGCTTGCTCCTCAGATTAAGCAGCAAATAAGAAGCTTAGGCATTCATCGCTGCATAACTTCTGATGTTGATGATATATATCATGATGTGTTTCAAACACAGAATCCCCTGATTAGCACAGTTCTTTCACCATCTTCTACTCCTGATTCACCATCCAAACTCTTGTCTGTTCTTCCGCTAGCCGCATCTCCACCATCGCCTTCGTCCTCTTCCTCTGATGCTTGTCCAAACTCACCACTTTCATCTTCAACCTCTCCACCTCCTTCAGATCTCCTTCAAGTTTGTCTGTTCAATGTGCAGTCTGTCTGTCCAATTGGAAAAGCCGACTACATTTCTGACTTCATCTCTGAAAAAAAACATTGACTTAACCTTCCTCACGGAAACTTGGATTAAACCACATGGCCATGAGCCTAAAATAAAACAGCTGACTCCTCCAGGATATAAAACTATTTCTTTTCCCAGACTCTCTCGAGGAGGTGGGATTGCCATAATTTTTAAAAACACATTGGAACCAGCTCTTTCTTTCAGCCACAACCTTCCATTCCCACACGACTCTTTTGAAGTTTGCGAAATCAACCTCAACTTACCTGGCCACTCTATTACTATCTGCTGCCTTTACCGTCCACCTCCTAGCCGTAAGAACAACCTGACATCTTCTGTTTTTCATCAAGAATTCCAGTCACTCCTCGACCACTACAGCCTCTCTCCTACTAAACTTATAATTCTCGGTGACTTTAACTTCCATTTCGACAACCAGTGTTCTCCAGATGGCAAACGTCTTTCTCTTTCTCTGTCCAACCATTCTCTCTCCCAACTGGTAAACGAAGCAACGCACAGATCTGGCCATATTTAAGACTGGTGATTACTAATGCTTCATTTAATCTTGTTACATCTGTTTCTGTCACTGACGAACTGCATTCTGATCATTCCGCCATTCTTTTCCACCTCAACATCACAAAACCTGTCTAGAAAGAAGAAATATGTTACTCGTGCAATGTTAAGGTCTTAGACATTCATACTTTCTCTTCACAAGCTTCCGAACGTTTTCACAAACCTCTGACCACACTGACCTCTCTGAATACTATAACACATAAACAAGTCAAACTCTTAATCCATTCAGCAAATACAGAATACTACTCTTCCCAAATTCTCTGCGCTACATCCATAAAATCTCTTTTTTCCCTCACCTCAAATCTCTTTGGGTCTGCAAAAACAACTCCTCTGCCTACCACCCACAGCCTGTCTGAACTTCCATCTATCTTTTCTGCCTTCTTTTCAGACAAAGTCCGCAACATACGCTCCAGACTGGATCAGACTCAATTCCAGCCTGTGCTTCCTGATCCCCAGTTCACTGGCACTCCTCTCTTTTCCTTCCATCCCACAAGTGAAAAAGAAATCATGACAATTCTGAAGGAAATTACTATAAAATCATGCGACCTTGATCCCATACCTGCTTCTGTTTTCTCACAATGCCTTCCACAGCTTGTACCTATTATCACTAAAATAGTAAACTCATCTCTTCTGTCAGGACATTTTCCACAAGCTCTTAAAACCGCAATAGTCACACCTCTACTGAAAAAGCACGACCTCGATCCCAACATTCTGAAGACTTATAGACCTGTCTCAAATTTATATCATTTGTCTCTAAAGTACTAGATAAAAGTTTGTTCTCAAACAGCTCAACAGTCACCTTCATTCCAATGATCTCCTTACCCCTTTTCAATCTGCCTATCGCCCCAACCAAAGCACCGAAACCACCCTAGTCCACACTTTAGATACACTACTACTTGCTTCTGATGCAGAAAAAAAAATCTCCCTCCTCACTCTTCTTGACTTATCTGCAGCCTTCGACACTATAGATCACTCAATTCTTCTTTCTCGCCTCCAAAATACGTTTGGTATTAATGGCACAGCCCTCACCTGGTTTACTTCATACCTCACAGACAGATTCCAGAAAGTTATTGTAACAAAATTCAATCAAAATCTGTCAAAATGGAATGTGGAGTCCCACAGGGATCAGTCCTGGGCCCCGTTCTCTTTACTCTCTACACTGCTCCAATCTCACATATAATAAACAACCACCATATTGATCATCATTTCTATGCTGATGACACTCAGCTTCAGTGCAGTGATACTGTTGAAAACTTGCCTTCCCTCCTGACAAATATGTCCTACAGCCTTCAAGACATTCAAAACTGGATGACTCAGAACAAGTTACAACTTAATGCCGATAAAACCGAAGCCATGCTCATAGGGTCCCAACATAAACTTTCCTCCATCACAACAACATCAATAGAATTCGGCAGTGCGTCAGTTCCTTTGTCCAACTCTGTGAAGTATCTAGGTGTAGTTCTTGACAACACACTCTCTATGAAAAAAATCATCACCCAGACCTGCCAGTCTTGCTACTATCAACTACGGCGCATAAGCGCGATTCGCAAGTATCTGTCCACTGATGCAACTTCCAAGCTCGTCACATCTCTCATTCTTTCACGTTTAGACTACTGTAATTCTCTTTTGGCTGGCCTACCAGCATCATCCATCCACTCTCTTCAACGCATACAAAACTCTGCAGCTCGACTGGTTCTAAGAAAGAAAAAATCCGAACACATCACTCCTCTTCTGCGATCTCTTCACTGGCTGCCAGTCTCACAAAGACTGGAGTATAAAATCAATACCCTCTGTTTCAAATGTCTCCACAAATCTGCACCCTCCTATCTCTGTAACTGTCTTCATCTGTACACTCCATCCCGTTCCCTTCGTTCAGCTGCAGATACTTTGTGCTTTCGAACACCCAGATTCAAACAAACCACTGTTGGCGGTCGCTCCTTCTCTGTTTCTAGTCCATCCACCTGGAATGACCTCCCTCTTTGACTTCGCAAAATGCCTTCACTTGATACTTTCAAATCCAGCCTCAAAACAACTTATTTCCTACCTGAGACTTTTCCCCCAAATATCTGTTCCTAATTTTCAACAGCATCCTTCACCTTCTAAGTGTTGTTCTGGAGTGTGTGTGCGTGTGTGTGTGTGTGTGTGTGTGTGTGTGTGGTGTGTGTGTTGTTGTGCGTGTGTGTGCGTGCATGCGTGCATACGTGCGCGCGCATGATTTTTTGAAATCTGTTGTTCATTATGTTTAAGGAGAGTTGCATGCCTGTAAATGATTGAGTGCAAGCGCTTCGATTTGTTTTGTTTTTTTACAAGATTCAGCGCTATATAAATTCCATATATTATTATTATTATTATTATTATTATTATTACTCCCGGGTAGCTTTAACGGAGTTAGGCCGGCTCTCCTCAATCAAATAAACTGATACTTTACTACAAGAATATATAGCACAAGCACAGGTTAAGAAAATGGACTATGACTTGAGTTTTCAGTTGTTTGCATGAATAAAAAAAAGAAATAAAAAAGTGCTGTAACGTAGTCTATGGATTATCCACTCGATGCTGTGGTGTTCATTATAATTGCTTAGGTCTTAACTCCAACTCTCAGCAAAAGATCCTTTTTGCATCACAGCAACTTTTGCGTCATTAACATATGACGTTTATCCGACAAATACGTCAAGTGCAATCTTCCTTCTTTACCCCTGGCCAACGCTAGATTCACACAAATAGTTGTTTTTTCTATCAAAAGAGAAAAAACATATTTTCTTTGCGGCTATTTTACGGCTTGTATACTTGTTTTCTCAATTTTAACTTATTTATATTTACAATTGGCAATTCTGCAAACTCTCCATCAACATGACAACGTTCTGTCTTTAATATACTATTCATAACAACACATTTCTACTTCTGAAACCCTACCTCTAAAGCATATTCTAATTATCACACACGCAGTCAATCATCTTACATAATAAAAGCTAGTAACTCATCTAAAGGATTCAAGGAACAAAATATATGTGACGCAAGACATAATACTTAGCGACAGTACACCAGGAGTTCTGCGGTTCAATTCATTGATCCATGGCAGTAAATCCACTGTAACGAAATATAATTTGATTAAGAAAACTGCTGAAAATAAAGAATAAAATAACCCAAAATGTAGTGCGGTCTGGACCTACTTCAGTGGCGCCTCACCGAAGTACTAGCACCCAGACAACCATTAAAACAAAACGATAACAGCTTTGATCCCCTCCCTCCAGGAGGAAGGACATCTTCCTGCAGCGCCTTACACTGCACAGAAAAATAAAAGCGGGATGCTTGAAACAACAACGCTTCTTCCAGAGGAAGTCAAACCCAAAGTAATGTTCCCCAATCCTCAACCCACCCACCTAGCTGGTGTACAGGGACATTCATCGCCACTGGCCATACACTGACTTCCGTCAGTTCGGGTCTCTCGCTTCGGCAGAGAGTTCGGCTCCCCGGCATCCTCTCACTGAGCTGGTCGCAGACACAGTGGCGATCTGACCAGGCAGAGTCGCGTCTATGGGTGTGGACACTCCGCTCACAGAAAGGAGATGCATGGGCAGCTCGCGTGGATTCTGCCTCTCCGCCTACCCACCTCTCCCCAAAAGTCCTTCAGATGAGACTATAAACCGAGGTCTTTTGTGCGAATGCACGCAGAACATTTTGCGCACACATCAAAATCAGTTTGGCTATTTGGAAGAGTAGGCAATCGTGTGCCAGTGGGAACAGATGACAAAATGTACAAAACTACATACATACGGGGACTGGATAAAAACAACATAGGAGTGCTTATTCCATTTCCTCGGAATAAAAAAAAAGTAAAACACACCAACTATCGAAAAATCATTTCTGTGGTTCCCTAATTTAAAAACAGCACACCTGGCACGTGCTGCATGCCAGCTGGGTCACAGAACTACAGCCTACATCTACACACAGGGACGGGGTGCCTACAGGTGAGGGGTAAGGACCCTCCCTCAGTCCCTGAAGGCCGTGATTCCTCCTTCATGATGGAGATCAGGTGGGGTGGTGGTGAGGGGCATGAGACATGGCGGAGGTTGATCCCTGACATACTGTTTGCTTTCTATCATAGTTTGTCATGGTGTCAACCCCGCTGAAAAATACAGACACTTGAAATGTTAGTCAAGTGATTTGAACAACCTTTCAAACCGCATCTTTAAAGTGGATGAAGCTCGACTGTGCGGTTCAGGTCTTCCCAAAGAGTCCACAGCACACTGACTTTGGTTAGAAGCTGGCTTTGAGTGAAAAAGAAAGGACAATTACATTACTTTTAAGGGATTTAAACCATTGACCTTCCATTCCATGACTAAAGCACTAACAACAGACTAAGGGGCCTGGCTCATTTTTCTGGCTGTAGGAAAAACACACAAACAACACACACAACATACATACCACACCATAACAACACACACACACACTCACAGGACATACACACACGAATACACAACACAGACAGACACCCCCCCCCCCCCCCCCCACTCCCACACGTACACACACACACCACACACACAACCACACACACACACCACACACACACACACACACACCACACACACCACACACACGCATACACACATACACACAGGCATGTAGCACACCTGCGCATGCCCCGCGCACACACACGCACACACGCCATTCACATTTGTCCCTTTGGTACATGGATCATGATTGGTTTTCATAACCATGTGGTGAGTAAGAGTTGGGATCTTCCAAGTCACCTTCAAGTGCAGACCTGAAAATAGGAACACACACAGCATACATTCTTCAAGCCAGAATGCAGCTACCTTCATGGTTGGCATACGTCAAACGGCACCACTATTTGTGAACATGCATTTGCCATATCTCATCACCATCAGATCTCTAGGCAAAAAGAAAGGAAAAAACAACAACAGACAAACAGATAGCCAGTTCAAAACCTGACAGACAGACAAATAGAAGAAGTATACAATGGGCACAAGAACATAATGCCATAAACAGCTAACCCCAACAAAAGCTAAACAAGAAGGAACACACATTTTTTTTCAAACTTCAATCGTATCCAGAGCCAAAGATTACAATAAACAAAAAAATCGTGCAGCAAATGCATTCTATTCACTGTCCTTGAACACTGAGCACACCCATGCCTCTACATATATCTGAGTCCACTTCAAAATAATTTTAAAGCTGGGTGTTTGGGCCTCTGTCAGTTCTGTGGATGAATGTCATTGTGAAAACATGGAAAAGGTAATGTTGTCTGTTAAAACTGTTTATGCAATTCCTTTTCTAAAGTGTATTTAAACATTATGATTTGTTTTTATTATTTTAAATCATGCGATATGAAGAAAGGTTGCTTGACTATTAAGACATACAGCCATATGCCTAAAAACTAATCTATGATGTTCTGAGTTTGATTCCCAACCTGGTCTTTCTTCCAAGTTTGATGCGAAAATCGAAATAAACGTCAAATAAGGATAGGACTGCAAAACTAAGGCCCCATGTGTGAAGTCTGGGAACAATCTTGCACACATGTTAAAAACCTCTTCCATATTTTTTTTAAAAGAAGGCTATTAAGTGCAGGTAGCAACATATGACATAAATTTAAAGAACATGCACATATGCTTTCTGTCCTGATGATGAATCATCGTTATAGGCAAAGAGAGACCATGAATGAAATGACATCTAATGTTGAAACTATGAGAGAGAAGTAGAAACAATGCACCTACTATGTGCATGTCACTGAGTATTAAACAAATACATAACACTTAGATGAAATCCTAACATGCACAGAAATAAATACAACCTGTCAAGTTTATTCTAGCAACTATGATGCTATGTTTTTGCAGATGTCTTTACTTCTCCCACCTGACTTAGGGCAACCCAGCAATGCAGAAATCAAGACAGAGGACTGTTCAGCACAGACCACCACAGCTGTCAACAGAGATGCTGTGACTGAACATGAAAATGCCCTAGACCTGCCTGAGAAGAGTGGCTTCGGAAAACAGACAACTGGGGAATATGAGAACATTCAGTGCAAGCAGGAACCCACTTGGTATTGGCACACTGCAGCAGAAAATAGCGGTACTGTTGACACTGCCTGTACTTGCAACTGTAACAACACTGCAGATGTCCATGATACAAAAGACTGTGTTACTGTTGCTACTGAATATGGGATCCTTTGTACAGGTGTTTGTTTCCCAGGTGAAGTCAACGTGATCAAAGACACGTGTGAATATACAGTGTGTGTTCACAAATCTCTGTTTTCAAGGGGTGTTATAGACAGGCTTGGTGTTGAAGAGGTAAAAAATAATATAGAAAGATTTCTACACATTGTAATTCCCAAGGATGAAATACACCCACACAACATAACTGGATCCCTTTATCAGAAATGACGACCCTTGACCAGCTGAATAAAACACTGGGGGCGTACAAAGCAACAAAACACAACACATGTATGGGGTGGGTGCGATTTATCTGTAATTGCTGTTAACGCATGTTGTAGATCACACAAGACTAGAGTCAGACCTCTGTGAAAAATGTACAGCAGCCAGTCAGACATCAGACGGTGGAATTCAGGTAAACCCGGAAACAATTCCTGGCAATGGAGAGAGCAATGAAGGAAAAACTGCTGTCAAATGTCCAATGTTTAAGCGCGCACCAAAAATTACATACATGGGTGACGACAGAAGAAAAAGACTCAGTAACGAGTTTGATGCTGTAGAGGACAAGCCAATTCACACTGCGGAAAGACATTTTACATGCACAGACTGTGGAAGAAGTTTCATAAAGAAACGTGATATTAACAAGCACAGTGCAGCTCAAGCAAAAGAAAACTCATTTAAGTGCACTGACTGTGTAAAGACTTCCAGGGAAAAATACAATCTACATAACCACAGACAACCTCATACAGGGGACAAGGCAGACGTGCACACTTACTGTGAGCAAACATTAAATAAAAAACGCAATTCAAGCAGACACAACATGAGTACACGAAACATAGATTGTGAACAACCAATTCAAAACAATAAAGAAACGAAAGCAAATAGAAAGGCAACTCAGTATAACTGTAGAAACATAGAAGTAACGAGGGATGAAATAAAGTACAACTGCAAAATGACTGCACAGTGTAAAAACCAGGTGGACAATGACACCTTTATACCTGATGATTTGGGTGGAGTTAAGAATGCTGACTGTGGTACAACTCAGGGTAAACAGACTTCTTCAAAAGTTGACACAAATGTTTGTACAAAGAAAATATCTTACCTGTGTGAACATTGTGGAAAAACGTTTGCTCAAAAACCCAATCTAAAACTGCACCTTAAAGTCCACACAGAAGAAAGGCCATCAAATGTTCAGAATTTGAAAAGACATACAAACGTAAGCAATCATTAAAAATGCATATTCAAATCCACACGGGAGAAAAACCATACCACTGTACGCATTGTAATAGGGGATATATCCAAAAAGATAAATTAAATCGCCATCTTCGAACACACACAGGAGAAAGACCATGCACTTGTTCACAGTGCGGGAAGACATACAAGTATCATACAAACTTAAGATTGCACATGCAGATCCATGCAGGAGAAAGACCATATAGCTGCACATATTGTCATACAACGTTTACCAGAAAATCTCATTTAACATATCACATTCGAACACACACAGGGAAAAAGCCACACAAGTGCACATTTTGTGATAAGACGTTTACCAGGAAGCATGTTTTAACTGAGCACATAAGAACCCACACAGGAGAAAAGCCTTACATGTGCACCCATTGTGATAAGACCTTTAGAACAAAGTGTAATTTAGCTGTCCATATAAGAACTCACACAGGAGAAAAACCACACACATGTAGTATATGTGGAAGAAAGTTCACCCAAAAAGAACATTTAAGAAGGCACACACTTGTTCACACAAAACAGCAACCACAGTAATGTCCACACTATGGATGAGTGTCTTCCTCAAATCCTATGAAACTGTCACAGGCTAATCCAACAGAATGTGGTCAGTATGTACATAATGTCATAATAACACAGAGTGGAACATTCAGTTCAGTTAGACACATACAAAAATTACACTGGACACAAGAAACACATGGTAATGACAGCTAAAATGTCTTCTTATTATTTTTTTTTAGACATTACAACAGATGACAACCTATTACACACCACACGTCACCTCCATCTTGAAACAAGATTACAATATAAACTAAGAGAGCCAGTTTTCATATGTACGACTTTCTGTGATCCCTGGTCATGTCCACATTTGAATTTCTGTGGGTGTAAGTGAAACCAGCTAAGCAAGACACTTTGTGTACTGAGCGTTTGTGTATGTCATTCTGTTTCATTGTACGTTGTACTGTGCTTTTTATGATTTCCCTTAAAATTATGTACTCAAGCTGAAAACGACAGGTTAGCAAATTCGAAAAAATTTAAGTGTAAAGGCAAATCTTCCAAGCCCATTATCTTGATGTGATTAGTTGCTGTGCTAGTTTTAATCTTCATTGTAGGATATATAAATTGCATTTATCATTATTATTATTATTATTATTATTATTATTATTATTATTATATTATATTATTATTATTATTATTATTGTTGTTGTTGTTGTTGTTATTATTATTATAAAAAGTTTAACTTTAAGATACTGTATTTAATAGCTACGACATACGTCCTTGGGCAAAAGTACTAATTCAAATTCATTCCTGTTAATTTTATGCTCCTATAATAACAGTAATGTTTTACAAATATTTAGGTGCTTTAAATTCATAGCATTAGCAATCAATTGTTGTCTCGACTTTATAATAAGTTTGTTAAATGTCTATTGTATTTCGACTTATGTTGTTAGGTCTGACATAGTTTACACAATGCATCTGAAGTACAAATACGAACACTTAGATTCAAACAAGCCACTGTTGACCGCCGTTTTTTTTCTCTATATTTCTGGTCCATCAACCTGGAATGAGCTCCCTCTCTCTCTTCGCCAGAAACCTAGTTATGACACTTTTAAATCCAGCCTAAAGACATATGTATTTCAGACTTAAAATTCTCCCCCTCCCCCCTCCCTCCTGTTTCATATCAGAGCTATCCTACCTTCACTAACCCATGTCCTATCACCCTGCTAAAGTATACGAAATGTGTGAGTGTGTGTGTGCTTTTGAAAAATACATTTGACTATTGACATTTTATTTAATAGATTTTGTCTGCAGTGCACCATGTTTGTAAGTATATGTTTGTTTATCTATTGATTATTTATCATTTATTGCATGACTGTGTAAGATTAGGTTGAATGAATGCGCTTTGATCTGTCTTTGCAAGATATAGCCCTATATAACTTCTATTATTGTTAGTTAGTAGTAGTAGTAGTAGTAGTAGTTAGTAGTAGTAGTAGTAGTAGTAGTAGTAGTAGTAGTATTGCTATTATGATTATGATTATTATGATTATGATTATTATGATTATTTATGATTATGATTATGATTATTATGAATATGATTATGATTATTATGATGATTATGATGATGATGATGATTATTATTATTATTATTATTATTATTAATGTTGCTGTTGTTGTTATGGTTGATACTGTTGTTGTTATTATTATAATTAGTATCACTATCATTATTGTTATTTTTATTATTTTCTTCTTCTTCTTTTTCTTTTTTTTTTATTTATCATCATCATCATCATCATCATCATCATCATCATCATCTAATCATCATCATCATCATCATCATAATGTATGGAAATTATATAGCGCTGAATCTTGTAAAGCAACAAATCATCATCATCATCATCATCATCTCATCATCAATCATCACCATCATCATCATCTCATCGTCGTTCGTCGTCGTCTTTTTTTTTTTTTTTTTTTTTTTTTTTTTTGCTGCCTCATCTTCTGACGACCCCCCCGTCCTACTGTTCCCACACCGCTCATCTTCATCTCCCCGCCACAGCCACACCCAGATTCACTGTGTCTCATCCTCAGGGTCGGAAGTCCACAGGGAGCCCATCACTATCAGGCCGCCGTGGGGCCACCAGCCAGAGGGGCCCTGCACTGCTGCTGGGTCACTTTGGTGGTGTTCAGTGGTGCCTGTTCTGAGCTAACATACGCAGGACACCACCTACTAAGCCCCCTACTAACGACAGTATTAGCTCAGTCGCGGAGCCAGACTGAATGAGTTGCCCACCCGAGGTGGCAACCACCACAACGTCCCTCCAACGACCGTCCCCCGCGAACCTCCAACCCCAAAGGCTTTGACAAAAACTCACCACAGGCACAGAAGTGTATGGGCAAACCGAATCTGAGGTCACCATGAGACCAGAGAAACCGGGACCACCGAATCAGAGGCAATTTTTTTTTAATGCATGATGATCAATGACAATGAGGATGACGTAATTATGCTGCTGTGGAAGTGCATATGCTTTGAGACTACTTGACAGGGTTGTACTCTACGCTTACTATCATAATATATCCCGGCGTCAACCGGGCCCGAGAGATACAGACACCTGCAGTGCTGGGCAGGTAATTTGAGCAACACTCTCAAACTCGCATCCGTTAAGTGGATGAAGCTCGACTGTGTGGTCCCAGTCTTCCCACTGAGCCCACAGCACACTCACTCTGGGTAGGAGCCGGCCGGAGTCCGAAAAATCCCTATGACTCTTATGGGAATCGAACCCGCGACCTTCCAGTCCGTAACCCAAGGCGCTAACCACTGCGCCATGGCGGCTGGTATTATTATTATTATTATTATTAGTTAGTAGTTAGTAGTAGTAGTAGTAGTAGTAGTAGTAGTATTATTATTAGTATTATTATTATTATTATTAAAGTTGTAAATAGTGTTTGTCGAGCTTTAACATTGATGATAAGTTCTAGAAATTATGTTTATATAAACCATGTGTATTAAAACTTCGCTTAACATGTTCATTAGTAGTAATGGGTTTGTTTTATATTTCCTTCTTCTTTAAAACAGAATAAAGGTTTATATATAAAGATTGGTTTACTTTATGTTATGTGACTGCACGAAGGTGTGAACTGTAATGGGTTTGTTTTATATTTCCTTCTTCTTTAAAACAGAATAAAGGTTTATATATAAAGATTGGTTTACTTTATGTTGTGTGACTGCACGAAGGTGTGAACTGTAATGGGTTTGTTTTATATTTCCTTCTTCTTTAAAACAGAATAAAGGTTTATATATAAAGATTGGTTTACTTTATGTTATGTGACTGCACGAAGGTGTGAACTGTAATGGGTTTGTTTTATATTTCCTTCTTCTTTAAAACAGAATAAAGGTTTATATATAAGATTGGTTTTACTTTATGTTGTGTGACTGCACGAAGGTGTGAACTGTAATGGGTTTGTTTTATATTTCCTTCTTCTTTAAAACAGAATAAAGGTTTATATATAAAGATTGGTTTACTTTTATGTTATGTGACTGCACGAAGGTGTGAACTGTAATGGGTTTGTTTTATATTTCCTTCTTCTTTAAAACAGAATAAAGGTTTATATATAAAGATTGGTTTACTTTATGTTATGTGACTGCACGAAGGTGTGAACTGTAATGGGTTTGTTTTATATTTCCTTCTTCTTTAAAACAGAATAAAGGTTTATATATAAAGATTGGTTTACTTTATGTTATGTGACTGCACGAAGGTGTGAACTGTAATGGGTTTGTTTTATATTTCCTTCTTCTTTAAAACAGAATAAAGGTTTATATATAAAGATTGGTTTACTTTATGTTATGTGACTGCACGAAGGTGTGAACTGTAATGGGTTTGTTTTATATTTCCTTCTTCTTTAAAACAGAATAAAGGTTTATATAATAAAGATTGGTCTACTTTATGTTATGTGACTGCACGAAGGTGTGAATTGTAATGGTTTGTTTTATATTTCCTTCTTCTTTAAAACAGAATAAAGGTTTATATATAAAGATGGGTCTACTTTATGTTATGTGACTGCACGAAGGTGTGAACTGTAATGGGTTTGTTTTATATTTCCTTCTTCTTTAAAACAGAATAAAGGTTTATATATAAAGATTGGTCTACTTTATGTTATGTGACTGCACGAAGGTGTGAACTGTAATGGGTTTGTTTTATATTTCCTTCTTCTTTAAAACAGAATAAAGGTTTATATATAAAGATGGGTCTACTTTATGTTATGTGACTGCACGAAGGTGTGAATTGTAATGGGTTTGTTTTATATTTCCTTCTTCTTTAAAACAGAATAAAGGTTTATATATAAAGATTGGTTTACTTTATGTTATGTGACTGCACGAAGGTGTGAATTGTAATGGGTTTGTTTTATATTTCCTTCTTCTTTAAAACAGAAAAAAGGTTTATATATAAAGATGGGTCTACTTTATGTTATGTGACTGCACGAAGGTGTGAACTGTAATGGGTTTGTTTTATATTTCCTTCTTCTTTAAAACAGAATAAAGGTTTATATATAAAGATGGGTCTACTTTATGTTATGTGACTGCACGAAGGTGTGAACTGTAATGGGTTTGTTTTATATTTCCTTCTTCTTTAAAACAGAATAAAGGTTTATATATAAAGATGGGTTTACGTTATGTTATGTGACTGCACGAAGGTGTGAACTGTAATGGGTTTGTTTTATATTTCCTTCTTCTTTAAAACAGAATAAAGGTTTATATATAAAGATGGGTTTACTTTATGTTATGTGACTGCACGAAGGTGTGAACTGTAATGGGTTTGTTTTATATTTCCTTCTTCTTTAAAACAGAATAAAGGTTTATATATAAAGATTGGTTTACTTTATGTTATGTGACTGCACGAAGGTGTGAACTGTAATGGGTTTGTTTTATATTTCCTTCTTCTTTAAAACAGAATAAAGGTTTTATATAAAAGATTGGTTTACTTTATGTTATGTGACTGCACGAAGGTGTGAACTGTAATGGGTTTGTTTTATATTTCCTTCTTCTTTAAAACAGAATAAAGGTTTATATATAAAGATGGGTTTACTTTATGTTATGTGACTGCACGAAGGTGTGAACTGTAATGGGTTTGTTTTATATTTCCTTCTTCTTTAAAACAGAATAAAGGTTTATATATAAAGATGGGTTTACTTTATGTTATGTGACTGCACGAAGGTGTGAACTGTAATGGGTTTGTTTTATATTTCCTTCTTCTTTAAAACAGAATAAAGGTTTATATATAAAGATGGGTTTACTTTATGTTATGTGACTGCACGAAGGTTGTGAACTGTAATGGGTTTGTTTTATATTTCCTTCTTCTTTAAAACAGAATAAAGGTTTATATATAAAGATGGGTTTACTTTATGTTATGTGACTGCACGAAGGTGTGAACTGTAATGGGTTTGTTTTATATTTCCTTCTTCTTTAAAACAGAATAAAGGTTTATATATAAAGATGGGTCTACTTTATGTTATGTGACTGCACGAAAGTGTGAACTGTAATGGGTTTGTTTTATATTTCCTTCTTCTTTAAAACAGAATAAAGGGTTATATATAAAAGATGGGTCTACGTTATGTTATGTGACTGCACGAAGGTGTGAACTGTAATGGGTTTGTTTTATATTTCCTTCTTCTTTAAAACAGAATAAAGGGTTATATATAAAAGATGGGTCTACGTTATGTTATGTGACTGCACGACGGTGTGAACTGTAATGGGTTTGTTTTATATTTCCTTCTTCTTTAAAACAGAATAAAGGTTTATATATAAAGATTGGTTTACTTTATGTTATGTGACTGCACGAAGGTGTGAACTGTAATGGGTTTGTTTTATATTTCCTTCTTCTTTAAAACAGAATAAAGGTTTATATATAAAGATGGGTCTACTTTATGTTGTGTGACTGCACGAAGGTGTGACCTGTAATGGGCAAGCGTGTTTTCTTCAATTACCACAGAAGTCATGGCATAGTTCTGAGTGAGCACATCACCACAAGAGCAGCGCCACCCATTTTTTATTTGTCCTGTCTGCAAATGTATTCGTTCTCCCATCAGACTAGATTGTTTCTATATAATTTTGCCAGGAACAATTCTCTTGTTGCCGTGGGTTCTTCTACGTGCGATAGATGTATATGGTAACACATGGGACCTCAGTGTATCGTCTCATCCGAAAGACAAGCACCAGACCAGAACTCAGGGTCTATTGGATGGGCATAAGTTTCGGGCCAAACGGAAATAAAACCACCGCACGCTTCCGACTGTTCGATTTCTAGGCAGAGGTAGCCTCTAGACCACCGATCTATGAATATGTTTATGTATGTATGTGTGCATGTATGTATGTATGTATGTATGTATGTATGTATGTATGCTATTAGCTTTTGCGCCTGGTGGCAGCATTGGTTTGTGGCTCTGTGAAAGTGTGTGATTTTTGTGTGTTTTCTGTTATCGTATGAGGACAATTTTATATCACTGTTTTTGTGTTTTGTCTGGTTTCGAACGGTAACCATTTTTTCTTAAAATTCCCCTTTTTGTAAATTTTCATTTCTAAATTTTTCATCTTGTAAATTTTTTGTTTAAAAAAATGGCAACATGATGTTTTGGGGTTCTCCCTTCTGTTTTAATTTTTTGAAACCTTTTTCTCCCTTGCCCCTGCGCATCGTGACAAACTGCACGTTTCACGAACTTAATCCACCCCCCACCCCCAACATCCGTTTTCCCTCACTCCCCCCAAGCCCCCCCACGTAGATCTGATAACACTATTCTGAATCGGCCGAAACAAAAGGATTTGATGAAGTCAAAGCAAATATTTAAAACCCTGGGTATTATGGCAAAACCCAAAAGGGAAAAACGTGCAGGCAGACGTCATCGTGCATGTGCCGGCCTCCACTGTCCCCCCCCCAAATTGACTCATTTCCCGCAACCACTGACCCCACTCCCTTTCATCTCCCCGTGACATGTTCCCCCCTGTTTTATTTTTATTTCTATTTTTGTGAAAAGACTTTTCTTATTGTAAAGTGCTTCATGCTGTGTACAAATTTTTTAGATCCCCTGCCTGACTCAGTTCCTTTTCCCCCCTCCACACCTGCTCACCCTGTAAAAACTTGCTGTTCCCCATGTTACTTTTTTGCCATGCCTTCTCTTCTTCCTCAATCCTTGTCCTAAATCACCCTTTCTCCTTCAACCTACCGTCTCCCTTTTTAATATTCTTCACATCTGTCTCCAATGTACAATCTGTTTGCCCCGATGGGAAAACCTGTTTTTTTTCCGATTTTATCTCTGAAAAAAAACCTAGATTTAACTTTTTCACAGAAACATGGTTAAAACAACAAGGGCCTGAACCTAGATAAAACAGCTAACACCACCTGGCATAAGCTCTTTCCCCCCCCCGCTCTCCCTGGAGGTGGGTCGCTGTCGTTTTCAAGGGGCACGCTGCATCGGGGTCTTTCTTTCCACCCCTCCTTTCTACCGGAAACTTTCGAAACTGTGAAAATCAACCTAACTACCGGCCTTCTGTCACTTTCTGCTGCCTTTTCCGCCCCCTCCCAGCCGTAAAAACAATCTGCATCTTCCTTTTACAAGAAATTTTCCAATCTCTCCTTGATCACTACGCCCCCCCCCAGAAACTTATCATTCTTGGCGACTTTAAACTTCCCCTTTTACAACCCGTCTTCTCGACGTCAAACGTCTTTTTTTTTGTTAACTATCTCTGTCCCCGCTGGGAAATGAAGAACAAGATCGGGTTTATATTTAGAGGCTCATCACTGATTTTCCTGACCATCAGGCTGTATCCGTACAAGAACTGCTTTCTGATCATTCTGCCATTCTTTTTTTTCTCAAAAATTTCAAGGCCTATTAAAAAAAAAAGGGGCTCACCCCTCGCAATCTCGGCCCCTAGATATCCAACTTTTTCTACCCAAGCTACTGACGCCTATCATAATCCCTGACCACAAATGACCCGTCTAAACACTACAACACTGTTTTGGCCAACTGCCCTCATGACCGCACCTCCCACCGACCTCATTCTTCCTGAAGGCCCGGGCCCCCGGGGACCCCATGATATCTGGTCGCAAAACGCAAACGCCGACAACTCGAGCGACAATGGGGTAAAAAAAAACTGAAAAAAATAAACGCTCCCTTCGAAAAAAAAATCAACAAGTCAAAAACCCTAAAACCATTCAGCAAAAACAAGTATTTACTTGCCAAATTCTTGTGCTACGTCCCCTGAAATCTCTTTTTTCCCTCACCCCAAAATTTTGGGATCCGCAAAGGCAAACCCTCTACCCCCGTTCAAAACCCTTCCCCAACTTCCTGCTATATTTTCTTCATTTTCTTGACAAAGTCCGCAACATTCGCTCCAGAGGGTCAGACTTCTTTCCAAACCCCCACCTCCTGATCCCCAATTCATGGGATTCCCCCATTTTTTTTCATCCAAAAAGGAGAATGTCAAACAATCTGAAGAAAGACAAAAAAATTTTATGTGATTCGTCCCATACCTCTTCTCTTCCCCTCAGTGCATTCCCCAAACTCATACCCAATCCGAAAATATAAACTTCTCTTCTCTCGGAAATTTTTCCCTCACTCTCAAAACTGCTATAGTTACACCCCCTCAAAAAGCCGACCTCGACCCAACATTTGATTTTAAATAATTTAAATTCCCAAAAAAATTTTTTAAAAAAAAATTTTAAAAAAATTTAAAAAATTTTTTTTTTTAATTTATTTTTTTTCCCCCTTTTTTTTTTTTTTAAAATTTATTCAAACCTTTTTTTTTTTTTTTTTTTTTTTGTTTGTTTGGTTTCCCTTTTTTTTTTCTTTTTTTTTTTGGGTTTTTGGGTTTTTTTTCCCCCTTTTTCTTTAAAACCTTGCCTTTTCCAAAATTTAAATTCCATCCTTTAACTTAAAAATCATTCATTTTTATTCTAAAAATTGTTTTATTATAACTCCCTTAGTTATTATCTCCCTATCGCTTCGCTTCTTTTTTTTCAAAATTACCAATTAAAAAAGGGTTTACCCTCAATAACCACTAAATAATTCTACCGCTTAAAGAACCCTATAAAAACCCAAAATTTTTAAAATCAAACTTTTTCCTTCCCTATGCCCCAAATCCCCACTATCTTCCTGCAAAACCCCCGGTACCCCCAACTTTCGCAATAACAACCCACTCGCAAATGCTAAAACCCAAAAACTAACATTCTTTCAAAACAATCACCTCAAAAAAACCTTTCAGCCAAAAATTTTCTTTAATTCTTTATTTCCAATTTAAACTCTTTTCCCCTTTCCCCACTTCCCAAACCCAAAACAAGCCTTTTTACTTCCCTTCCCTTCTGCTATTATTTTTTCTTCTTGTAAACCCAAAATTCTCAATCGTTCTTTCCATTTCAAATTATCCTTCTTTTTTTTCAATCATACCCTTTTTCAACTTTGAATAAATGAAAAAAATATTAAATCTTAGCTACCTTTGTTTCAACCCCTATCCCTATCCCACCCAAATTAAATTCTTCCGGTTTTTATCATCCTAGTATGTTCACTTTCCCCAAAAAGGGCCTAACTCATTTTTAAATTTAACCTTTTAACCCCTTTATTCTTAAAATGAAAATTGTTAAATACTAATAATTTTTCCCCTATTTTCTTTTATCCTTCTCCCAGGGCCCGACCCTATTCACCCTTACCTTTTTCACCCATCAAAAGAAAATTATCCTTCTATTCCCCGATTTTTTACCTTTCATTAAAACTTTTTTTTTCCTTTTAAAAATTTTTTTTAAAAAAAACCCTTTTTTCCCTTTTTTTTTTTTAAAATTTTTAAAAACCCCCCTTTTTTTTTTTAACCCTTTTTTCCCTTTAAAAGGGAAAAAAATTTTTTCTTTCGTGTTTTCCCTTTCCTAAAACTAATTTTCCCCAAAGTTAATCTTTTTTAAAAAGGGCAGCCCCAAAATGGTATTTTCCTTCAACCATTCCCTTTAAAAAAATAGCAAAGATGACTAATTGGGGAAGGGGGCCCTTCCCCCTTCTTTTTAAAATCAACAAACCCCATTTAATATAAAAACTAAAAAGATATTTTTAGAAAAAGATTAAAATTTTTTTTTAAACCCAAAAATTTTTTTGAAAAATATGTTTGTTAAAATTCCCAAACTTTTATTTGAAAAATTTAAATTTAAGCAAAAAAAAGGGTTATTTCCAAAAAATCTCTTATAACAACCCTTAAAAAATTGGAAACTTTCTAACATGTAGTGAAATTTGGGGGTTTTTTAAAACCCCCCTTTTAAAAATTTAAAACTATCTTAAAATAAAGGGGTTGTTGTTGGTTTGTTG
>CM054168.1:33967650-33972650 GCA_028751875.1 Rapana venosa
TTGTTTTTATAACGTGTTCCCCTGCATCTTGTAGGGGTCTGTTCACATGTATTTCTGTATCAGTTCTGTGCAGTGTTGCCTGTGTCCTACTGAACTGGATGTTCCACTGAACGTTGTTCTGCTGTCTGTATACTGTGGCCACTGTCTGCATGGGTTGACATGTGTCTGGTTAACCGAGATTTTTGTCCAAATCCCTTTTCACAGAATGGGCATTTATATGGCCACTGTTTTGTGTGAAGGAATGTGTGTGCCTTTAAATTGCCTTTCTGGGAAAACTTCTTTCCACAGGATGTACAAGTGTATGGCCTTTCTCCTGTGTGGGTTCTGATGTGACTTTCTAAATGCTGTTTTGTGGTAAACAACTTATCACAATACTGGCAATGAAGAGTCCTTCTTCAGTGTGCAGTCGTGTGTGTTTTATTAGGTCCCCTTTCTGCTTGTATGCCTTTTCACACTGTGGACACTTGTATTGTTTTTCTTCTGTAAGGACATCCATGTATCTTTTTAAATGATTTTTTTTACTGAAGATTTTTCCACATGTGTTACACTTGTAAGATTTTACCCTTGCGCCTACAGCAGTTCCCTTGATCTGAGGTGTGTCACTGCTGGTACTGTGAAGCTGTCCTGTAGTGCCAGCCATAGTGCCCATGTTCCCAGTGAAGTCAGTGTTGTGTTGAGTCACATCAGTGTTGTAGGGATGGGTGTTATGAGGGTGACCACTATTCCCAGATACAGAGGGTGTGTTCTGTGCTGTGTGTATTACCATTGGACTGTAAACAGCAGTGCTTTGTTCAAAACTATCTCGACTGTCAGGAATCGTTTCCAGGCTTACATGCTTTCTATGGTCTGATATCTGATTTACTGTTATACACTTTTTACAGAGGTATGACTTTAATCCTAAGTGGGCTAAAACATTCTGTTTATAGGAGAATTTACAAATGAAAGTATCACCACACCTTGTGCAACAACACTTTATGGCTTTATCTGGTACTGTTTGTTTTCTTTTGTTTTTAGCTGTGTCTCGGTCAGATTTTGTTCTGTTAACACTCTGAACCTGGAAGTGCCTTGTGGATTCCTGTTTGCACTGATTGTTCTCACTGTGACCAGTTTCCTGTTCTTGGAATTCACTTGTCTCAGGCACATCTTGGTCATGTTCATGTTCAGTCACAACATCTCTGTTGACAGTTGTGTTGATTTGTGCTGAACAGTCCTCTGTCTTGATTTCTTCACTGCTTTGTTGTCCTGGTACATCTTTGTAAACAGAAGGCACCTGCAAAACAAAAGGCTATAATCCCTTCTAGGATTGAGGTGACATGGTTGTGGTTTGTTGTATACATGGTTGGATCATTCCCAGGTGATTCTTGGTTATTTCCACGTAAGCAATATGCAGTTATTTAACTTTTGTGCCTACTTCTCTTTCATACACTCAATGGTTGGGTGGGAGGGCGAGGTAGCCTGGTGCATGTGTGCATGTGCTGGAGATCTGCTGACCTAGTTTAAAACCCCATTTGAGTTGACTGTTACCCCTGGAGTGCTGACTCAACCATGCCCCCCCCCACCCAACCTCCCACCGAATAATGTCATTTGCATGATTCTATGAACCAAAGCCCCATGTGAGAATGTTTGCATAATGCCTTGCACACGTGTTAGAAGCTGTTCCCATTTTTGGAATAGTAGGTCATATTGTTCTTAAGGTAATTGAAGAACTTATTCACTGGACTTCATACACGTTAGAATAGGGTGTAAAAAGACCTGAATATCTATTATACCTCCCTCAAACCATGAGAACAACAACTAAAATGAAACAGGTTAAATAACGACTTCTCAACACTGTCCATCTTTGGTTTTTAAACGATTTACTTCTGTGCCTGCATCTCTCTTTTCATATTAATGGGTTAAATCATCAACTGAAAAGAAATGAAATAAAAGAAACAAAGAATCCCAGCATCACTTACTAGCAAAACATTTAACTTTTACTGCACATGTTCAGTCAAGAAACATGCACACAAGATAGTACACTTGCCGTCCTACCACTGTGCTTGTTCGTCAAATATCACTTTAAGTGAACAGACGTAAAATTGAAAATTGAAGACACATTGTGCTTTTGCAATCATACAAGTATCAGAAGTCAGAAGACATGTAACACGTTCATAACTACACCACCACCCCAATCTTTTTCATCTCTGAAAGACCATTTTCAGCAACCAATTTCATAAAGGAACATGTGTTTTTTGACTTAGAAACAGGCTATCCAAAACACAATGGTAAAATGTGGATGGCTAATTACAATGGCAATGCTTCTAATATACTATGCATAGGCTGATGGCTTGAAATCAATAAATAAGAGTGCTTAGATTGCACTTGTTGGAAGTTTTTATACACATTTAAAAAAAAATATATGATAGTGCAAAAGTCAATCGTTTTTATACATATGTGAGTGCGTTTTAATTTTTAATCTGATTTTTATTTTCTAATCTGAACTTACATATGTGTGGAAGTTTGCGTGACCGTGTACACATACACAAATACTGACACACACACACATGCAGAAATCCACGCATGCACGTGCACACACACACCACACACACAAAACACACACACACACACACACACACACACACACTCACACACACACACACACACACACACACACACACACACACACACACACACACACACACACACACACACACACACTCACACACACTCACACACACACACACACACACACACACACACACACACACCACACACACACACACACACACACACATCACACACACACTCACACACACACACACACACACACACACACACACACACACACACACACACACACACACACACACACACACACACACACACCACACACACACACACACACACACACACACACACACACACACACACACACACACACACACGTCAAGGTCCCGTGTATCAATGCAGGCAGAACATTTTACAACACGTTAAAACCTGTTCCCTTTTTCCAAAGAGTAGGCCATTGTGTGCTGGTAGGAACGAATCCCAAAATATGCAAAACTGCATACACATGGGGACTAGATGTAAAACAGCACACAAGTGCATAATCCATTATCCTCAAAATAAAGAATAAATAAACACAGATGCAAACACACTCGCCCGCACACCCGCACGCACACACACATGCACACAGCAAAATCTATTAATATTTATAGACTTAAAAACAAACAAACAGGTAAGAAACAGACATACTTACCTTTTCCATCTTTGCCCAATGACATGCATCCACAAACTGACAGTAGACTGCACACCCAGCTCTTAAGATATCTTAAACTGTGCTCATATATCTGCAGAGAAACAGTGTGCTCAGTGTTCTAGGTCAGTGAACAATCTTCTCGTGCTGCACGTGCTTCAACTTTGGTCAAGGTGGGGGTGAAGGAGTTTGAAGAAAGTTAACATAATTTGTTCGTTCTTTGATAAGTGTTGTTAATACTATTTATGGATAGCTGTATCGTTAATATGTTGGGTGACTCGTGTATTGCCTTATTTATTTGTCTAGCAGGCTTGTAGACCAGTTAAATACTTCTGTGTTGTGTGTTTGTGTGTGTGTGTGTGTGTGTGTGTGTGTGTGTGTGTGTGTGTGTGTGTGTGTATGTGTGTGTGTGTGTGTGTGTGTGTGTGTGTATGTGTGTGTGCGTATACAAGTGTGTGCATGTCTATGTGTTTTGTATGTGTGTGCTGGTGTGTGTGCGTGCGCACATAAGCTGTGCATGTGCTTGCGTAAATGTGTGTGTGTGTTTGTGCACATGCATGTGTGTGTGTTGTGCATGTTTGTTGTTGTATGCGTGTGTGTGTGTATGAGCGTTTTGATTTGTTGCTTTACAAGATTCAGCGCAATATAAATTCCATACATTGTTATTATTTATTATTATTATTATTATTATTATTATTATTATTATTATTATTATTATATTGTTATTATTATGTCCGTTTGCGTGTATCTGTATGTGTGCACATGTGTGTGTGTGTGTGTGCGCATGTGTGCGTTCGTGTGTTTTTTTGGAAACGACAAGATAAAAAAACACCCACATGTCCATTGGTGGTAAAACCAGCCACCATGCTGCAGTGGTTACTGCCTTGGTTTAAGAACTGGATTGTTGCATGTTCAATTCCATAAGAATCATGGGGATTTTTCAGACTCCAGCAGGCTCCTATTTAAAGTGAGCGTGATGTGGGCTCAGTGGGAAGGCTAGGACTACAGATTCAAGCTTCATTCACTTTACATATGAGATTTTAGAGCGTTGCTCAGGTTACTGACCAACACTGCAGGTGTCCTTATCTCTCAGGTCGTGCTGACGGTGGAACATATTATGAAATTAAAGTAAAGTATAACCTTGCCAAATAGTCTCAATGCAATTGCACGTCCATAGCAGCATTATTACATCTTCGTCATTATCACTGATCATCATACAATAATATAAATTGCCACTGATCCGATGACCCTGATTTTTTTTGTTTCACGATACGTGCGTGTGTGTGTGAGCGTGCATGCGTCCGTGCGTGCGTGCACGCGCATGTGTGTGACTGAGTGTGCGTGCGTGTGCGTATGTGTGTGTATGCGTGTGCGCGCCTGCGCGAGCATGTGTTCGAGTGTGTGTATGTGTGTGTGTGTGTGTGTGTGTGTGTTTGCGTTTGTTTGTTAGTTTTCTGGAAACCATCGCGGGTGAAAATGGATACAGGTAAGTGACAGAAGTAATGATTTTGCTTGTCCAGAAAATGGAAGGTCTCAGATTCAGCACCTGTCTTAGTCCAGACATTTCCCTATCTTCTGATCCATGAGTGGTGGTCTAGGTGCTAGTCTTTCAGATGAAACAACAAACCAAGTCCACATGTGCAACATAAATTAAACAGATGTGAGGCTCCACCACACAATGTGCTGCATTGCACCAGAGGTCAATGTTTAGTTAATGTCATGCTGGTAGCCTGTGATAAAAGGGCCATACAATATACAACACAGA
>CM054168.1:33977650-33990150 GCA_028751875.1 Rapana venosa
GGTGTATGCGTGTGCGCGCCTGCCGAGCATGTGTTCGAGTGTTTGTAGGGTTGGTGTGTGTGTGTGTTGTGTTTGCGTTGTTTGTTAGTTTTCGGGAAACCAAATCGCGGGTGAAAATGGATACAGGTAAGTGACAGAAGTAATGATTTGCTTGTCCAGAAAAGGAAGGTCTCAATCAGACACCTGTCTTAGCCCAGACTTTCCCCCTATCCTGATCCAGAGTGTGGCTGGGTTTCTAGTCTTCAGATAAACACAAACCAAGTCCCCCCTTGCAACAAATTAAACAATTGGGGCTCCACCACAAGTGCTGCATTGACCAAGGTCAATGTTTAGTTAATTTTCACTGGAGCCGTGATAAAAGGCCATTACAATAATACAACACAGATTGAACAAGGACACTTCTGTGAAAGTTTTTGCAAATCACAATGATATCTGCAGGAAGTGAAACATTGAAAAATTGGCAAGTTTAGCATCAAGTAGAAATTCAGATTCGGCTTGTGGTTGTTTTAAAGGCTTTATAAAGCAATAGGAATTTAAACTTACGACTTGATATTACAGTAACAAGGTAAATAGGGGCTATAGTTTTTACAATCCTCAACATCTCAAACCAACAACGGATCCCACCTGCCTAAAAACCCCTAGCAGAAAAGTGGGTCAGTTGATAAGCGACTCATTTCGTGGTGAGCGTCACAAAGTAAAGTAGAAACGAAAGAAAGATGTCCCTTCAACATCATGTAAACAATAATTAATCAAACAAAAAACAATACACGTTGATGACAAAACACGTTTTTGGCCTTGCCCCAAAGTGGCTATGTTCTGCACGGGCAGAAGCAGTCTAAATTTACACATAAAATGGACTTTACTGTATTGTGAATTAAAAGATAATAAAAACATTGTCGATCTATTTTGATAAACCCATTAACGAACACTAACGCTCTGAAAATCGTATGTTATTTAATAACATTTGGGTTTAATCTGTTTGTCTTTAATAAGTTATTTTTAAAAATGACTCTTTTTCTGAAATCAACATAGAGTGGTACCAAATGGACCAACTTAGCTGTAACTCCAGAGGAGGAGAAGGCTGGCATTATTTTTTGTTTATTTTTGTTAGGATACCCCTTTTTCCCGTACGTTATTTCATGCAGAATTGTGTTTTTTTCTAAATAATTATGTAATGGAGAAAAATTGAAGACAACAGCTCCCAAAAGGCATTAAAAGTCCATATGGTAAAACACAACGTGTTTTCATTTCGTCCTTTTTAAATGGACAGAATTTATCATGAACAATTTACTAGAGGGATGACATATCATTTAAGGAGTAACATTAAACTTAATTACGTGATGGCACCAGGAAAACAAAACATTTCATTTCAGAACAAAACTGTTTCGAAAATAGTCTTAAAGGGATTCTTAGCTGCTTAAAGATGCTGACCATATGAATAAACATGGTTGATGAGTCTGTTTAAAGATGCTTAGATTTTTTTCATTCCCAACACCCTGTTGCAACAAGAATATTCTTGAATAAAAACAGTCGATGAGTCTTTGTTTAAATATCTTAGATTTTTTCATTTCCCAACACACTGTTGCATCAAACAATGTTGAAATCCAAGTTATAACAAAGGGGTTATATTATTTTCTAAACCCACCCTGTTTTCAGGACTTGTCCAGGTCCCAACGCATTGAAGGCCTTGTATGGCAACCGTTCACTGTTTATTTCTAAGAACTGTAAGTCAATATTTTTCGGTGGGGAGAGGGGGTGAAGAGAGAAGAGGAGGAGAGAGGAGAAGAGAGAGAGAGAGAGAAAAGAGAGAGAGGGGAGAGAGAGAGAGAGAGAGGGGGAAGAGAGAGAGAGAGGAGAGAGAGAGAAGAGAGGAGAGAGGAGAGAGAGGAGAAGAGAGAGAGGAGAAGAGAGAGAGAGAGAGAGAGAGAGAGAGGAGAGAGAGAAAAAAGAGAGAAAGAGAGAGAGAGAGAGAGAGAGAGAGAGAGAGTGAGAGAGAGAAGAGAAAGAGAGAGAGAGAGAGGAAGGAGAGAGAAGAGAGAGAAGAGAAGAGGGGAAAAGGGAAGGGAGAGAGAGAGAGTGAGAAGAGGAGAGAGAGAAAGAGAGAGAGAGAGAGAGAGGAGAGAGGAGAGAGCAGAGAGACAGACAGAGAGGGGAGAGAGAGAGAGAGAGAGAGAGAGAGAGAGAGAGATGGAGAGAGAGAGAGAGAGAGAGAGAGAGAGAGAGAGAGAGAGATCATCGCTTTTTGTTAATGGTTCCAAGGTTAAAACATTGTTAAATCATTTGTAAACGATGATTTACCTTCCATCAAGGTAGCTGCATTCCAACTAGTATCCAACTACCTGTGTAGGTACCTGCACCTGTGCCATACAACCATGTCTACCCATCAGCATGGACAGGCATATACATGGATTTCATGGGTGTTTGAGTTGAAATTGCAAAAAAAGGTAGAACAAACAGTTTGCCTGAGTCTGTGATATTGACATGTATTGTTTTATGTGGTCATGTTTACGTGTTGATTGTTTTTGCTACGTGTATTCAGCCCCTATGAATTCCTCAGTGTGTTTACTTTTAGATAATAGAGTTGCATACTCTTAATTGAATTTGTTTATTAATGTGCTTAAGTGTGCACTTTCCTGTGTGCGCGCACGCGCGCGTGTGTGTGTGTGTTTGTGTGTGTTCGTGTGTGCATGCCTGCACGAGTGCGTGTGTGTGCGCGCGCGCATGTGTGGTGTGCGCGCGTGCGTGCGTTGCGTGCGCGCGCGTGTGTGTGTGTGTGTGTGTGTGTTGTGTGTGGTGTATCCACCGCCCAATCCAGATTCCTCTCTCTCTCTATCTCCTCCTCTCTCTTTTCCCCCTCTCTTCTCTCCCCTCTCCCCCTCTCCCCTCTCTCTCTCCCCTCTCTCTCTCTCTTCTCTCTCTCTTTTCCCCTTTCCCCAAGGTTGCAACCACACACATGGGTTTCAGCAGATACGGTGATGACAGGATATATCGTGTGTAGTTTCGTTGTGTTACACATAGATATTAGCACACGTAAAAGAATCCACGGCAAAAGATAGTTGTCCCTGGTAGAGTTCTGTAGAGAACAGACACACTGACAGGGGAACAAACACAGTTGCAGACAGGAAAAGGAAAATCAAATAGTGGATGACATTGCTCTTGTGGCGAATCACTCTCGAAGGAAAAGCATCCGAATTTCACGCAGAGAAATATCTGACCTAAAGTGGAATATTCAAAATAATAATAAACATATGCATGCCAACACTTTTCGCATCTTCGGCACTCAAATAACACAAGCAAAACCCCTGTTTTATATAAAAACCATTTTTTTATTTTTAAAAGAGAAGGAAAGAAAAACAAAATTGACATGAACACAAATGAAAAAAGTTAAAAGAAGTTTAACACACAGGATTTATACAAGCATAACTTCTAGACTCATCAGTTTTAAAGGTCGGCCAACACTATCCACAAGTTTAAATACAAAAATCTGCAGACATTTCACTGATTTTAGAGGCATCATCCTAAACTATGTTAAACCTAACAAAGCTAGTCCTGATGTAATATGTATATTATTGAAAATGTATTATGAAATTTATACGAAAATAGATTGCTACAGCTATAGATAACAAGCTTCTGAATATTTTTTTTTAAAAGATGACAGTTTTTATGGCAGCATACAAGTAAAAAGCCTGCATGTAAATTAGTGTTTTTGCCCAAGGATGTATGACGTAGTTACTATATACAGTATACCACCATTAAACTTATGTAAAATTGAATATTAAAACTAGCACAACAAATCACATCAGGGTAATGAGCAGGGGAAATGTGCCTTTAGACTTGAAACTTTATAGTTTGATAACCTGCATTGTTCAGCTTCAGTACATATTTTTTGGAAAATTAATGGAAAAAAATCAATGTACAATGGAACATAAAGACATATTATAGAAAGGTTGAGTAGACAAAGTGTCTTGCTCAGATGATTACACTTACACCCACAGAAATTCAAATGTGGACATGACCAGGGGTCACAGAAAGTCGCAAATATGAAAACTTGCTCTCTTACTTTGTGTCGAAATATTGATTCAAGATGAATATGGCATGTGCTGTGTAATGAAAAGAAGTACACATGTTAGCTATCATTATCATGCGTTTCTTGTGTTCAGTGTAGTTTGTGTATGTGTCTGACTGAACTTAATGTTCCCCTCGGTTATGTTCTGGCATTATGTACACAGTGACCACTTTCTGCTTGGATTAGCCTGTGTCAGCTTGATTGGAAGATCATCATCCATAATGTGGGCATTACTGTGGTCCGTGTTTTGTGTGAACCAGCGTGTGTTTTCTTAAATGTCCTTTTCGGGTAAACTTGTTTCGCATATTTCACATGTGTATGGCTTTTCTCCTGTGTGGAGTTTATTGTGGCGAGTTATATTGTGGCGAGTTAAATGAGACCTATTTGCAAATGTCTTATTACAATGTGTGCACTTGTATGGCTTTTCTCCTGTATGGGTTCTAATGTGAACAGTTAAAATATACTTTGTGCTAAAAGTCTTATCACAATGTGCGCACTTGTATGGCTTTTCTCCTGTGTGAGTTCGAATGTGGCAATGTAAATGTTCTCTATCGGTAAACGTCTTATGGCAATATGTGCATTTGTATGGTCTTTCTCCTGTATGGGTTCGCATGTGTATTTGTAAGTCTTTATAATGCTTGTATGTCTTCCCACAGTGTGAACATCGTATTTGGTTTTCTCCTGTGTGTGATCGAAGGGGGCAAGTCAAATGACATTTTTGGATAAATGCACTATCACAAAATGAAAACCTGTATGGTCTTGCCCCAGTGTGGATTCGCATATGTATTTTAAAAAACTTTCTTACATTTGTATGCCTTTTTCACATTCTGGGCACTTGTAGGGCCTTCTGCTGTGTGGGCCTTGAAGATGCTCATCTAAATTCCTTTTTTAAAATACCAAAGGTTTTTCGACAGTGTTTTCACACAGGTAAGGATTTGTCCTGTTACACACATTGGTGTCTCCTTTTGAAGCAGTCTGTTTTTCTCATTGTGCCACAGTCAATGTCTTAACCTGAAAAGTTTCGTAACAAGTGGGATTGGCCACCTGGTTTTGAGATGTGCAGTTCTATTGCAGCTGTCTTGTATTCCCATTCGGTACTTCATGTTTCTTTAAGGGATACGAGTTGCTTTCTACTGGTTGTTGTTTCATAGTGTTTTCTAATGATGGTCTGGACCCTAGTTGTGTACTCAGTTGTGCTGCTTAATAGCTTTTTTTGAGCTAATGTTTGCTCACGTAGGTGTACGTGTGGCTTTTTACTGCAGACTTTTCTTGGGTTTGTAATCATATAATTCACTGAAGTATGTACACATCAGTGCACTGAAATATTGTTTCCTTTGTCTGAGATGTTTTTTTTCTCAAAATTTTCCCTTATGAAGCTTCTTCCATAACAAACGCAAGTAAATGGTTTGTACAGTGAAACTGGGTTTTCCTCTTCAGCATCAAATTTCGTCACTGATATCTTTCCCACGCCATCACACATGTGTGTCTTTTGTGGTTGTGTGCTTAAACCCTTGGACTATGAACAGCAGTTTTTTTCCTTCAGTGCTCTCTCCGTTTTTCAGGAAAACGTTTCCAGTTTCCTGATTTCCACAGTCCTTTCTGACGGCTGCTTACATTTTTCACAGAGGTATGACTGCAGTCTTTTGTATCTAAACAGCATCTTTAACAGTCCCCTTTACAAATAAAGCCATCACCCACCTCATACCATGTTCTTTTTTTTTGTGTGTTTTTTGCACAGTCCCTGTTCTTTATTTTCAATTGAGGCACAGTTCATTTTTTGTGATCTGACTAGATTCAGTTTTTTTTATTGGTTTTTATCTCAATGCTTGCATTTGGGTGTGTAAAAATCGTTTTTTATACTAGTTTTCAGCTCTTCGAAAATGGAAGAAGCCATCCGCAGCTACCATAGAAAGTCCCGAGCGACAATATACCAGCAGAGCTGTCAAGCATGGTGGCGAACAGTCATACCATGTTACAGCTATCTGTCAAAGTTGGAGGACAAAACAGTGCCAAACAGAATGTGACACAATCACTCATCATACCCAGCCCAAGAAAGGGGAATTTACGCCAATCAAACTATAAGAACAACAGCCTCCATCAGCCACGCAGCAAGAAACATGCTCAAAGTTATTTTAACGCTCAGAGGAGGCAAAGAACACCTTGAGAGGAACAACTGGGTTCAGGGCAGGCAACACAATCACATATTTTTTACTTTCCACATTTATGATGGAAAAACATCTCAACATAGAGAGACCTGTTCCACAACTACATCGACTCAAGAAGGTTTGACAGAGTATGGCACGAAGGCCTGTGGCAGGTCCTCAGAATGTTTTGCATTGAAGGACTATGCAACCATTCATCCTATACAACCTGCAAAGCAGTGCATCCCTTTTGAACAATCAGGTCGGAGACTACTTCAAACCAAAAGTTGGGGTCCGACAAGGTCCCTGTTATCCTCAGTCCGTTCATCTGTTCTTGGAAAACATCAGAAGAGACCCCTCCTCTTCCCCCCTACCCAAATCATTGGCGGCAGACCCCTCAACACTTACGGTTTGCCGATGACATTGACTCATGGGCGGAAGAACACAGAGCTGCAAATTTACACCAGATGAAACAAGCTGGAGCATATGGATGAGGTGAAGCTCGGAGAAAGTAAAGTACTTGTGAACACACGACAATGCCACCCCTAAAATTACATGAACGGCAACAAACTGGAAGAAAGGTAGAAAGCTTTTAAATACTCGGCGCTACACTCACAAAGGACGGGCGATCGAACGAAGAATCAAAGTCAAATAGCCATGGCAACACTTCCTGACAAAACCACCACCATAATGGAAAAGTAAAGAGATCATTTCCCAATCAACTAAACTCTACAAAGCCCTAATCATCATCCCACTGTACGGAAGTGAAACCTGACCCTGACGGCTGAAACAGCAAAGCGAAATCCAGTCATTCGAAAACAAAATGCCATAGAAACTACTGGGCATATCATGGGGGAGAACGAAAGACCAATGAATTTGTCAAGAGTCAAATAACACGGCTGGCAGTCCACAGGGAACCCTTCTCACCATCGTCAAAAAAAAGCTGACATGGTTCGGCCACGCACCGCACAACACTCTGCCAAAACAGTACTGCAGGGAACATCGAATGGGCAGAAGGGGAAGAAGAACAAGTATGGGGACAACATCAGAGAATGGACCAGGGAAGACTCGGACTACTGCGCAGAGCGAGGGAACGAGATGGATGGAGGAGGCTTACCACGGCATCGTCTTTCATGTCTCCCCCACGACCGCCAAGGTCACGGGTCTGATGATGATGACACCTCATACATGTTCTTTGTTTGTGTTGTTTTTGCACAGTCCCTGTTGCTTTATTTTCAATTGAGGCACAGTTATCTTTTGTGATCTGACTAGATTCAGTTTTGTTGTATATGGTTGTATCTTCATTGCTTGCATTTGTGGTGTGTAGAAATCGTTCTATACTAGTTTTCAGCTCTTCGACACCAGCGGTTTCTATAACAGCCCTTGAAACATAAAAATTTGGAGTACACACGTGAATTCGCACTGTCCCGGATCACGTTGACTTTACCTGGAAAAAACACCTTACAAAGGATCCAAATTAGCAGCAACAGTAACAGTCTTTTGTATCATGGAAATCTGCAGTGTTGTTACAGTTGCAAGACAAAGCAGTGCAACAGTACCACTTTTTTCCCCGCAGTGTGCCAATACAATGGGTTCCTGCTTGCACTGAAAAGTTCTCATATCCCCAATTGTCTGTTTTCCGAAGCCATCGTCTCGGGCAGGGCTTTTTGGGATTTTTCATGTTCAATCACAGCCTCTCGTTTACAGCTGTGATGGTCTGGCTAACAGTCCCTCTGTCTTGATTCTGCACTGCTGGTTGCCCTAATCAGGTGGGAAAAGTATCATTGCAAAAACATGTCACATTAGTTGTTAGAATCAACTTTACATTGTATTTTTTTTATACACAGTTAAAGTTTCTTTTAGCGTTTTGGGGTTTTTTTGATACTCAGTGACATGCACAGAGTTGTTGATTGATCTACTTCCCCCTCATAGTTTTCAACACTAGATGTTATTTCCCTTCATGGGCTCTCTTTCCTTACAGTTTATTCATTATCAGAAAAAAAGGCATTTTGTGCATGCACTTTGAATTATGAACGTTGCACCTGCACTAAATAGCCTTCTCTTACAACATGTGAAACATGTTTTTAACATGTGTGCAAGATGTTTTTAGCATTTACACATGGGGCCTTGGTTTACAGTGCCATCCCTTTTGGTATTTAAAAAAAATTCCATATCAAAGTGCAAGGTTGGGAATCAATTACATGTCAATATGGATTGATTTTTAGGCAAATGAACGTCTTAATATCCAAGCAACCTTCCTTATGATATGATTTAAAATCCTAAACATTTTAGATGTTTAAGTACACTTTAGAAGGAGTTTGGCTTTTTAAAATTATAAAACTAATTACCTTGTTATGTTTTGGGGTTTTTCCAGAAGAAAAGGAACCCAACTTTATTATTTTTAACCGGACTCAGATTATTAGAAACACGGTGTGCCTAAAGTTCTATACAATTGCAAGCAGTGCTGCACGATTTTGTTTTTTTGCGCCCGAGCGAGGATGGAGTGGGCTTAAGAACAAGGAAACAAAAGTTACTCTTTGAGTTTGATTGTTTGTTAGGTTTATGCTAATTTTATGCCATTGTATACTATTCATCTATGTTTCAACAAACTAATGGCTATCGTTTTCCCGCCGTTGTTGTGTTTTTTGTCTGTTTACCGAGATTGGTGGGGTGAGAATTGGAAATTCAAAAGCCTTACTTTGAAGTTGCTATGCATTTTTTGAGTTAAGTAGCTGTTTTTGGGCCAAATGTTCTTAATGTCATTTTTCACAACCCCTTTAAACAGTCTGGGTTAAAGAGACTTTACTACAATTTAGCTATCTGCTGTTATCAAAAATAAGGCACTGGCATCTGACTTGAAATGACTGGAATTTTCCCCTTTTATTCACAGGGCTTGTGAGAAAGAATATGACTTATGTACAAAAGACAAATTTGAATTTACTTTTTTGTCTGGTTAGCCTTTGACCCCAAGGTAGTCCTGCATTTTGCCTCATTTCCAGTTTTTGCCAGTTTTTGTATGACATTTCTCACTCCGTTTAAACAGAAGTGTCTCCCATGGTATTGTCTAAACTGTCGTTTGTTCTTGTCGTCTGTTTATTGATAGTAAAGAGTGATTGAGTATGCATTGATTAGAAGGGAAAATAACTTTCTTTTTGAAGATTATAAAGAAACCTTTGTTAAGACCGACTTAAGTTTAAATTGTAAATAGTAGTAAGGCAGGACAGGGAATCTGAGTATAAGAGTGGATTTGCACTACTACTACTACTACTACTACTACTACTACTACTACTACTACTACTACTACTACTACTACTACTACTACTACAATACCAATAACAATAACAATCTATCTATCTATCTATCTATCTGTCCCGTAGTCTGACGACCGTGGGGGCACCCTCAAAGACTCAGCAACCAGTTCCCTCCATTCTTCTCTCTGTTCTGCCTTTCTCAGGGTTTTGTTGAGTTCTAGGCCTGTCCATTCACTGATGTTATCCTCCCAGCTCTTCCTTGGTCTGCCTCTTCTTCTTCCTCCTTGGACAGTGCCTTGCAAAAATGTCTTTGTAATTCCTTGGGATCTTGTGACATGCCCATACCACTTAAGTTTACGCTTTTTCACGATCGTTAGAAGGTTCTCATAGGGTCCAATGGTTTGCTGGATTTTGTTATGCACGCTTTCGTTGCTTATGTGGTCTTTGTAGGAGATGCCAAGGAGTCTCCGAAAGCATCTCATCTCCACTGCCTGTACTCTTCTCTCCAAATCTGCAGTCAGGGTCCATGATTCACAGGCATACAGAAATATGGATATGACAAGGGAGCGCATTAGTCTGATCTTGGAGATACGTGAGATATTCTTATCTCCCCAGATGGTGTTTAGTTTTGACAAAGCTGTTATTGTCTGTGCAGTCCTGCATACTACTTCTGGCTTGGATCCCTGGTCGGATACAATGGCTCCCAGGTACTTGAAGTTTTGAACTGTTTCCAGCTTCTGGTCATTAACCCTGATATCAGTGCTAATGCCGTTGGTGTTATTAGTCATCAGTTTGGTTTTCTCTGCACTGATTTCCATGCCGTATGTTTTGGAGGCCTTATCCAAGTGTTCTGTTAGGCTGGCAAGCTCTTTTTCTGATCCTGCTATTCCATCAATGTCATCTGCGAAGCGGAGGTTTGTGATCGTTCTGCCACCAATGCTGACTGATCCTTCATGATGTTCCAGTGCATCAGCCATGATTCTCTCAAGGAAGATGTTGAAAAGAGTGGGTGAGAGTAGACAGCCCTGCCTTACTCCAACTGATGTTCGAAACCATTCTCCAATGTTGTTGTTGTAGTACACTGCACTGGTGGCCTCGCTGTACAGCTGTTCGATGACTCTGATCAGGTTTGCATTGATGCTGTACAAATTCATGGTTGCCCACAAAGCTGCATGCCACACCCTGTCAAATGCCTTCTTAAAATCGATAAATACGTGGTAAAGGTCTTGTTGATATTGAAGGTACCGCTCACATAGTATTCTGAGGTTGAATATCTGTTCTGTTGTGCTGCGCCCTGCTCTGAAACCTGCTTGTTCCTCAGCAATGATGGTCTCTGCTTGTGGTTTCAGTCTATTCAATATTATCTGCAGCATGACCTTGCTTGGGTGACATATGAGGCTGATTGTGCGGTAATTATGGCATTGTTGTAGATTTCCTTTCTTGGGGAGGGTGATGATGAGTGACTGCGTCCATGGTGTTGGCCATTTTCCTGTCTGCCAGATCTTGTTGCAGATTCTTAGTAGGGCGCTGATCATGGCTTCCCCTCCAGCTTGGACCAACTCAGCTGGAATGTTGTCAGCCCCTGCTGACTTCCCCTTTTTCAGCGATCTGACTGCTGTTTCCACTTCTTCTCGGAGGATAGGGTGACTGTCTGTGTCTTTGCTTTCGGGTACATTAAGGACTTCTGGATCTCATGCGGTTCTATAGTTATACAGGTCGGAGCAGTATTCTGTCCATCTGTTCAGAATATCCTGGTCGTCAGTGAGACACTTCCCATTTTTGTCTTTGATTGTTAAACCTTTTCTCTGTTTCGTGCTAGTCAGGTCTTTCACCAGCTGATATGCTTTCTTGCTATTGTTTTTCTTGATGTTCTCTTCAATGTCTTGGCACTGTTCACCGATCCATTTCTCTTTTTAGCCTCCGTCATGGACTTCCTGATTCTTTTGTTGACTGCCCTATATTGTTCTGCTCTTTCTTTTGTTTCATTTTTCTTTTTCTTCAACTCTCTACGCTTGTCGCATAGTTGTAGGATGTTAGGTGTGAACCATGATTTTTTGACTGGTCGGCGTTTGCCAAGAAGCTCGTTTGCTGTTTCAGTCACCGCTGTATTGAAACTATTCGTCAGTGTATCTATGTCTGAGTCTATCACAGTAAGTGCTGCAAACTTTCCACCTATCCTTGCTTGAAAAATTTCTAATACCTCTGGGTCCTTCAGCTTCTCGAGGTCAAATTTGATCCTGATGTTGTTCCGCTTGTGGATTTTCTTTAGACGTAGTCGGAAAGTCATCATCACAAGATCATGATCACTCCCTATGTCTGCTCCTGGAAAACTTCGTGTCTGTGCAATGTTAACGCTAGACTGAAACCGTCTTTTCACCATGATGTAATCTATTTGGTTGTGGTGTTCTCCATTTGGCTATGCCATGTCCATTTTCTGGATTTCTTGTGTGGGCCAAGTGTATTCACTAGCTGGAGGTGGTTGTTACTGGCAAACTCCAGGAGTCTCAAGCCTCTTTCATTTGATTGGTTATTACAATGTGGCCACAAACGCCCTCCCAGTCTTTCCATGCATCTTCTCCTACCTTGGCGTTCCAGTCGCCTTGCACAACGCGGATGTCTTTCTTGGGTGTTTGATTCAGAACCTCTTGTAGCTGGTCATAAAATTCTTCTACGGCTTCATCTGTGCAGTCTGATTAGGGGCGTATGCCTGTACTATAGTTATGTTAAAGGGGGTTGCTCTCAGGCGGATGGTAATAAGTCTGCTGGACACAGGCTGACAGCTCATGACGGTGTTCACGGTGTCTTTGTGAACGAGAAACCCCACGCCGTGTTCATGTTTATCCTGTTTTTCACTGTAGTATAATTTGTGGTCTTCCTGGGTCGTTGTTTCTCCCATGTTTTTCCACCTGACTTCGCAGAGCCCAAGGATGTACCATTGATATCTGGACATCTCATGTGTCAGTTCTTCCACTTTGCCTGCAGCTCTTAGTGTCCGTACATTCCATGTGCCAATGATGGTGTTGTTTCTGGCACGAATTTTGC
>CM054168.1:33995150-34010150 GCA_028751875.1 Rapana venosa
CACATATATTACATGTGTATGGCTTTTCTCCTGTGTGGGTTCTAATGTGGCGATTTAAATCAGGTTTATTGGCAAATGGCTTATCACAATGTGTGCACTTGTATGGCTTTTCTCCTGTGTGGGTTCTAATGTGGCAAGTTAAATGAGGTTTATCGGAAAATGTCTTATCACAATGTGTGCACTTGTATGGCTTTTCTCCTGTGTGGGTTCTAATGTGGCCAGTTAAATCAGATTTAGTGGTACATGTCTTATCACAATGTTTGCACTTGTATGGCTTTTCTCCTGTGTGGGTTCTAATGTGGTCAATTAAAACACGCTTTGTGCTAAACGTCTTATCACAAAGTGTGCACTTGTATGGCTTTTCTCCTGTGTGGGTTCTTATGTGGTCAATTAAAATACGCTTTGTGTTAAACATCTTATCGCAAAGTGAACACCTGTATGGTTTTTCTCCTGTATGTGTTCGAAGGTGGCAAGTCAAATGACATTTTTGAATAAATGCATTCTTACAAAACGTACATTTGTATGATCTTTCTCCCGTGTGGATTCGCATATGCGTGTTAAAACTGTTCTTATACTTGAATGCCTTGTCACACTCTGAACACTTGTAAGGCCTTTCCTCCTTGTGGACTTGAACGTGCTCTTCCAGATTACTTTTTCTACCAAACGTTTTTCCACAGTGTTCACACAGGTAAGAATTGATCCTTGTACAATCAGTCATGTCTCGCTTTGAAGAAGTCTGTGAACCCTGAGTTGTGCCACACTCAGCAGTTTTAACCTTACCTAAATCATCAGGTATAAAGGTGTTAATTTCCTCTCTATAATGGCGCTGTGCAGTCATTTTGCACCTTTCTTGTATTTCATCTTTCAATGTTTCTATTGTTTCAAAGATGTCCCCAGTTGGCTTTGTATTGATTATTGCTTCATCACTGTGGTGTGATGCTTCGTCACAGTCCTCTTTCTGTATATTCCTTCTGTGCCTGGATAAACTCCCTTTTCTAGTAGTTGCTCGTTCACTGTCAGTGTAACTGTGTGTCTTGTCCTCTGTATGAGCTTGTCTGTGGCTGTGTAAATTGTATTTTACACTGAGAGTCTTTCCAAAGTAAGAGCACTTAAATGGATTTTGCATTTGATGAGTTCCCCTGTGTCTGTCAAAATCAGATTTCCTTTTGAAACTTCTTCCACAGTCCGTGCTTTTGTATGACTTATCTCCTGTGTGAATTGACACATGCTCTTCACCATTATGTTTTTCACTGTCAGTTTTCTCACTATTATCACACAAGTGTATTCTTTGAGCTGTGTGCTTTACCAGTGGACTGTTGCCAGCAGTGTTTTGTTCAGTGACTTCTCCAATGTCAGGAATCCTTTCCAGGTTGACCTGCCTTCTACCCTCTGATGTCTGACTGGATGATGTACACATTTCACAGAGGTATGACTCTGATCCCGAGTGAGCTAAACGATGTTTGCTATAAGCACATTTACAGATAAAATCTCCACCACATGTCGAGCATGGATATTGTTTACGCTGTATTTGTATTTTCCCTGTTGCTTTTTTTTCAGCTCTGTCACACTCGTCCTTTGTGATGTGAATATAATCAGTTCTGTTGTGCCCAGATATGTCTTTTTTGTTTTTGACTGAGCTGTGTAAAAATCTGCTTATGTTATTCTGAATGTCTTCAACGCCAAGCCTGTCTATAACACTCCTTGAGAATAGGGATCTGTGAACACATATAGTGAACTCACATGTGCCATAGGTCAGTTTGACTTCACCTGGGAAAGAAACACCTTTATGAAGGATCCCATATTCATCAGGAGCAGGGTTGTTTTCTTTTGTATCATGAATATCTGCATGGTCGTTACAGTTACACCTACAGGCAGCATCAACATGTCCGCTATTTTCTTCTGCAGTGTTCCAGTACACAGTGGGTTCCTGCTTGCACTGAATGTTCTCGTAGTGTCCAGTCATTGGCTCTCGGGATCCACTTGTCTCAGGCAGGTCTTGAGCATGTCCATGTTCAGTCACACCATCTCTATTGACAGCTGTGCTGGTCTGTGCTGAAGTTTCTTCTTTCTTTATTCCATATCTGCTAAGTTGACCCGGTTCATCTTCCAGAACTGAAGTCATCTGCATCAGTAAAAAGTTATGATCATTACTAGGATTAAGGTGACAGGGCTCTGTTTTGTGTTAAACCTGTTTGAATTTTGAGTGTGTCCTCTGTTTGAATTTAGTGACATGCAAAAGGCTGATGCTGATGCTAATTTCAACTGTTTCATCATACTTTTTTGTTTACCAAAGATGCTAAATCTTTCAAAACAATGAGCGTAAGAATAGCCTGGTTAACATAATGTCGAATATGGCATTTACTATCTGCCCATGTGGTTTTGAGTCCCGTTTAAACTGATTTGTATCATGGAGTTAACCTTAGTGCTGAATCAACCCCTCAAACAACTCTATGGATGAGACTATAAACTCAGGCTGATGTGTAAATGAACACAAACTTCTTGTGCACACGTTAAAATATTTTCCTTTCCCTTTAAGCAGTCACTGTGTGGCATTGGGGATGGATAAAAATATGACAATGCTGCATACATACGTTGCCTGCATACAAAAAGCACATGCCTGCTTATTCCACTATCCTTGGAAAAAAAATCACAAAATAAAATAAAAAGTAAATACTTAGCAATGTGCATATTGTTTTGGCTCTCTCTCTCTTCTCTCTCTCTCTCTCTCTCTCTCTCTCCTCTCTCTCTTCTCTCTCTCATCTCTCTCTCTCTCTCTCTCTCTCCTTCTCTCTCTACAATATGTCTGCATTGCCCTTTGTCTATCAATACGTTACATTCTCATCTAAAGAAAAGTGGATAAACAATGAATCTTAGCAATACTCACTATAACAAAAAATGTCACTGCACATCTTGAACCAAGACATATTCCTAACAGGTGGTGCTTTAGACATTCCCTGCTGTGTGTATGCAATTATATAAACATCAACAGTTGCAACAATTGTAAAATGTCAATAACTCATAAAAAACGCCCCCCCCCCCCCCCCCCACATCCCTCCTCCATCTTATACATCTGTAATAGAGCATTATCAGCATCAACTCCCTGTCATTCATAAACCATCATGTATTGATTGACTTAAACAGTCCAGTCAAAACGGATTGTTAAATGTTGATGAGTAAATAGAATGACCGTATTTCTTGTATATACATGGGGATATGATTAGAAATCCGTACACACGTACAATGCTTGAAGTAACATGTGCTCGGTATTCTGCAAGCATATTTTAATGTTGGACTGTGCTAAAAACATCGTTATAATCTTATTTTCCATAATCATACTTTAAATAATCCCATTTTAATATATACTATACCATATACATAGTGGAGTGCATGTGTGTGTGTATGTGTGTGTGTGTGTGTGTGTGTGTGTGTGCATAGCATGTATATATGTGCATGCGTGCGTGTGTGTATGCCTACATGCCCCAAGTGATTGTGTGTGTGTGTGTGTGTGTGAAAATTAACTATATGACCAAACTTGTGGCAAGTAAGGTCCTCTCTCTCTCTCTCTCTCTCTCTCTCTCTCCTGTGTGTCTGTTTGTCTCTCTGTTTAACATGGTCTCAGTATGTTCATTTGACTTTGCTATCACAAAGTTTCACAATGACGTATAAATAGGATTGACGTCATTCCATCACGTCATTATAATAACCCTGCAGCCCCTGAGGGAGGGAAAGTCGGAATTTGTGGAACATCTATTTATGTTGGCTGTTCTACTTTGCATATATATATATATATGCATTGATTAGCACACATGCTGATGATCATGATGGATGGGTGGTCTAGAGGTAACCCGCCTGTCTAGAATGCGAAAAGTCCGGGTCGGGTGTGTGCGTGGTTCGTACCCCGTTTGGACCCGAAATTTTTCCCCATCCATTAGACCATGAGTGGTGGTCTGGGTGCTAGTCTTTCGGATGAGACGATAAACCGAGGTCCCGTGTGTTACACACAATTTTCAGCGCACGTAAAAGAACCCACGGCAACAAGGGAGTTGTCCCTGGCAAAATTCTTAGAAAAAAGCCACTCTGATAGGAAAACAAATACAGTTGCAGACCAAAAAAAAAAAAAAAAAAAAAGGTAGCGCTGCTCTTGTGGCGATGCGCTCTCCACGGGGAGAGCAGCCCGAATTTCACGCTGAGAAATCTCGTGACCTAAAGTGGTATAAAATAAAAAATAAAAATGCACACCCACCCACACGCGCACATAAACATTCTGTGTGTCCATATAAAAAAACACCATATGATTTTTTTAATTTACATATTTTACTGACAGACAGTGACATATTCCTTCAAGAGAACAGGGTAGGGTGTGCAACATTTCCACTTCATCTTCTTTCCTCTACCAGCTCCACAAACAAGACAGCATGGTGCGGGCCATTGTAAAATGACTAGAAAACTTACAGGTATGAAGAGAAACACCTGCACACACAGATAGAAGGAGAAAGAAACACAGAAGGTAGAAGCAGAAAAAAGCAACCCCATACCTTGTCAAGATGTTCACAGAGACATCCACCCACAAACTGACAGAGGACCACACACCCGGCTCTCACACTATTTTAAACTGTGCTCATGCATATGTAGAGCCATGGGTGTGTTCAGTGAACATAATGCACGTGCTGCACTATTTGTTATTGTGACTCTGTGGTTTAGTGAAATAAACAGGAGACAAAAAATCATTCTTGTATAGCTCTTTACATGGTTTTTTATGGATAGCTGCCTTTGCCATTATGTTTGTCTGCCCATTGCATTACTTCTACCTGTCTATCTAGCAGACTTCAGGACTGGCCATATGTCTGTTTGTCTCATTTTGGCTCCTTGGCTAAACCTCTGAAGTTTACGGATTATGGTGAGATTTTACGTATGCAGCCATTTTGCCCACCATGTAGGCAGCTGCATTCCGACCTCGGGAATGTCAGCTGTATATTTCTGTGGTTCTGTAACGCATTGAACACAGAAATGAATTATGGGATATCTGACGTGCGTTTTTGATCTCCTGCATGTTTATTAAGATATCAAACATTTACAGAGATCAAGAAAGACATGGCATAGGCCAAAGAAGAATGGATTGAGAAACAATGTCCAGATATTGAAGAACATTTGACCAAGAACAACAGCAGAAGGGCCTATCAAATTGTGAAAGAGCTCACACAGCAGAAACAGACAAAAGTCACCAGTATCGAAGACAAAGACCAAAAATGCCTCACAGAGGAGAAATATATATGGACAGAGTACTGTTCAGAGCTCTACAACCATCAGACACAAGGTGACCCAAGTGTACTTACAAGTCGGGACTCGTCAGAAGATGGTAACTTTCCTATCCTTCGTGAAGAGGTTGAGGCAGCAATCAAATCACTGAAAAATTGGAAAGCTACAGGCATTGACAACATCCCAGCAGAGCTGATCAAATACTGGGGGGAAAAGTGACAGACATCCTCACAAGATCTGGCAGACTGGAGAGTGGCCAACACCTTGGACCCAACCACTCATCATCATGCTCCCCAAGAAAGGCAAACTACAGCAATGCCAAAGCTATCGAATGATCAGCCTCATAAGCCATGCCAGTAAAGTGATGTTAAAAGTCATCTTGAACAGACTAAAGCCATAGGCAGAAAAGATCATCGCTGAAGAACAAGCAGGCTTCCGCCCAAACAAAAGCACCACAAAACAAATATTCAACCTGCTAGTTCTGTGTGAGAAATACAGCCAGCACCAGCAGAAACTATACCAAGTCTTCATAGACTTCAAAAAGGCGTTTGACCGTGTATGGCACGACGCATTATGGGCCACGATGAAGAAATATAACATGGGACAGAAGATAAATCTGACCAATAAAAGAGCCATACACAAAAGCCACCAGCGCAGTGCTTTTCCAAGGCATAGTTGGAGAGTGGTTCCATACCTCAGTGGGAGTTCGTCAAGGCTGTCTCATATCACCAACACTGTTTAATGTCTTCCTTGAGCGCATAATGACTGATGCCTCAGAAGATCACACTGGCACAGTCAGTATTGGAGGGCGGTTAATTACCAACCTCAGATTTGCTGATGACATCGACGGACTTGCAGGAAATGAACAGGAACAAGCTAACCTAGTGTACTACGTGGACAAAACATCATCCAGATATGGCATGGAGATAAGTGCCGAGAAAACAAAACTCATGATCTACTCAAAGATTATTTGCATTTATATTTTCTTACAGTTCTGTGTAGATTTGTTTAATGTAGTAATCCCCAATCCAACTCAAGAATTCCTTCCCCCTCCCCTACACTGTTCCCCCGTAATGTGTCCAATATCACATTGTGTGAAGAGACGTAAAATGAAATTAAACACACACCAGATCCAAAGCATGTCAGGGTCTAATATCATATCAACCTATCTGTGGATCAATACTGACACATGCACTGTAGAATTATAGATATATAAACTTTGGTCATATCAGATTTTAATGAGATGAAATATGACATTGACATCTTAATCACCCACCCTACGAACACATGCTAACTGCAACGTAATGTTGGTTTTAATTACCAAATAAACCAAAACATATATGCATATAGATAGATTATAGATTATAGATATATATATATATATATATATATATATATATATATATATATAATATATATATATTTTAAAAAAAAAAAAAAATATTTAAATGCAGGGGAAAAAAGAGAGAGAGAGAGAGAGAGAGAGAGAGAAGAGAGAGAGAGAGAGAGAGAGAGGAGGAAGAAAGAGAGAAAGAAAGAGAGGAGAGAGAAAGGAGTTGTGTATATGTGTTGTGGTAGGACTACGTCTGTGTCTATATCATCATGTAGTAAATAGACATTAAAAAATAAACAAAGAAACAGACACACAAACAAACACCCACCCAATCATTTATGAAGAACTACATGCTTTTAAAAAGATTCAACTTTATTGCAAAACAAATAATAAAACACATGGGTTTTTACAACAATCATTTCTAAAACTTAGCTTCACATCCTCGCCTTGGCTAACAGTTTTCGAAAGTGACACACATCCAAGCAGTTTACTGACATCATGATAACTCTTGTCAGTCTGGTAAAACCGTTCAGATACATGGAACACTGTAGTGTTTCATAGATTAGTTTGTATTCAAGGGAAACAACTGTCACGTGGTCATTATTATTCATCTTTATGAGTTACATACCTTTTTACTGTTACTATGGTATTCGATCATCAAGCTAACGAACGATCATTAAACTTTGGTCGCTCTATCATAACTGAGTTTGTTTACATCTATCGATGTAGCGAATGAATCGGATCACAAACACTACAAACATCACATTGGCGACGAGGATGGTGAAGGAATTGGCTACAAACGTCATTTCTTCAAGCTGAATCAAGATTGAAATTATCGTATGTACTGACTCAGTTAGTCTATGATTAAGTTAAAACGAACTTTTCATGGCTACTGCACTTCCCACGTATCTTCCTTTCGACTGTTCTTCAGAAGCAAGAGCTATCCGATGGCAGAAATGGGTACCAAGACTGAAAAATATTTTTGTAGCCTATAATATTCAAAATGATCATCGGCAAAAAGCTCTTCTTCTCACCTATGCTGGTGATGACCTAAATGATATTGTGGACACTTTCACTGATGAACAGGTCCATCCTACTGGTGGTGAAACTCATTTTCAAAAGCTTGCTGATGCTATCACTGAACATTTCAATCCTCAAACTAATGTAGAATTCCAGAAGTACATTTTCCGTCGTTTGTGAACAGAAGGTGATGTAGATGACTATATGGGGAACTAAAACAACTGGCAGCAACCTGTGGCTTCAATGATCCAGATGCAGAAATTAAATCTCAGTTTATTGCAGGCTGCCGAAGCAACAAGGTACGTGAAAAGGGACTAGCAACTCCTGCCATGACTCTAAAAGACTTGCTTACATATGCCCGCACACTAGAGCTCATATCAAAGCAAGCTAAAACAATGGCTACATCAGCAGAAGTACATCATGTTTCTTTCCCCAAATCACATCATCATCATCGTCATCATGACCAACGTCATCAACCTTCTACCTGTCGTAACTGTGGTGGTGAATGGCCTCATCAGAGTGGACAGAGATCTTGTCCAGCATACAATAAACGCTGCAACAAATGTTCAAAGTTGCATCACTTTGCATACAGTGTGCCGTTCTAGTGGTGGTGCAATAGCAAAATCTTCACCAAAAGCACCCAGCTGGAAAAAGAAATCTAAAAAATCACACATCCACTGGTCAACGACAGTGATGAGGATGCAGAAGAAACCAACTACATTGAGATTGATTCTACCGATCTGATGACATAGATATGTTTTCAACAAACACGTAGCTCCTGTGAACTACCACATTTTAATGTCTCCATCAATGAACACACATTCTCATTCCTGGCAGATTCTGGTGCTTCTATCAACCTGCTATCTGAACAAGACTTTGAAAAACTCAAACCAAAACCTATGCTACAGCCTTCTAGCAAGCGAGTGGCAGCATATGGCAGTAAGAATCACATTCCAGTACTTGGTGCATTCGATGCGGTTTAAACTACAGTAACACTAGTACGACTACTACCATATTTGTGGTACCAGGCACTGAACGACCAATTCTGTCTTGGAAAACATCTCAAGCACTTAAACTATTAAGCACTGTTAACCATGTCAAGTCAGTGCATGAACAGCTGAAAGAGGAATACTCTGATCTATTCTCTGGTCTGGGTTGCCTGAATAATAAACCAGTCCATCTCCACATTGATCCAGAGGTTCAACCAGTTGCTCAACCATATCGACGTGTCCCATTCCATGTGCGCAAGGACATAGAAGAACAATTGAAGAAAGATGAAGGCCTTGGCATCATTGAAAGAGCGAGTGGACCAACACCATGGGTGTCCCCAGTGGTCGTTGTTCCAAAACCCAAGCAACCTGGCAAAGTACGTGTTTGTGTGGATATGCGAGCTGCAAATCGTGCTATTCGTCGTGAACGCCATGCAACTCCAACACTTGATGAACTGAAGACTATACTTTCAGGGGCTCAAGTATTCAGCAAATTAGATCTGAACCAAGGATACAATCAGCTAGAGCTGGACGAAGAATCTCGCTATATAACGACATTTGCTACTCATCTTGGTCTCTACCGATACCGTCGTCTCTTCTTCGGAGTGAACTCAGCCAGCGAGATCTTCCAAGAATCAATTCGCCAAGCACTCTCAGGCCTCCAGGGAGTCGTCAACATCAGTGATGATATCCTGTGCTTTGGCTCATCACAGGCAGAACATTGGCAACAACCTACACAACTTATTCGAGAGACTCGGTCAAAACAACTGACGCTCCATGGTGACAAGTGTGTTTTCAACAAAACATCACTTGAATTTTCTTGGCATCATCTTCGGAGAAGATGGCATCAAGCCCAGTCAAGACAAACTGAAGAACATCCTTGACCTTCCAACTCCTAAGAACGCAACAGAAGTCCGAAGCCTTCTTGGCATGATGAACTTTTGTGGTTCCCATCATATTCCCAACTACGCTTCCCTGACATATGATCTGCGGCAGCTAACAAAGAAAAGCACTCCTTGGTCTTGGACATCAAAACATGATGCAGCACTGACCAAGCTGAAAACTGCTCTGAGTGAAGCAACAACTCTTGCATACTTTGATCCAAGGAAGCCCACCAACATCTACACTGACGCAAGTCCAGTGGGTATATCTGCAGTGCTCACTCAAGAAGGCCGAATCATTCAATATGCAAGCCGAGCTCTATCACCCACAGAGCAAAGATATTCTCAAACTGAGCGAGAGGCACTCGCCATTGTGTGGTCATGTGAATATTACCACATCTCATTTATTGGTGCTCCTTTCACGGTCCACACTGATCACAAACCCTTAGTGCCAATGTTCAATAATCCTCGAGCTCAACTATCAGCCCGTCTTGAACGTTGGATCATGCGACTGCAACCATATGAAATAACAGTCGTCTATCGACCTGGTGCTGACAATCCTGCAGATTACCTGAGCCGCCACCCAGTCCAGCAATCTTCTAACAGAGAGCAAGAGAAGGATGCAGAGGATTATGTGCACTAATGTTGTGACTACCTCAACGCCTAAAGCAATGACCATCACTGAAGTTGCTGAGGAAACAGCAAAAGATACAACACTGACTGCTGTGATCCAAGCCATGCTCACTGACAAGTGGTACAACAAAGGAGAGGAAATCAACACACAGACATTTCATAGTCTCTACCTTTGCCGTCATGAACTTTCACTGGCTCACGATTCCGGCATTATTCTGAAAGGCCATCAGATTGTCCTGCCTACATCACTTCACCAGAAAGCCGTGAATATTGCTCACACCGGTCATCAAGGTGTTGTCAAAACAATTGCACTGTTGCGTGAAAAAGTCTGGTTCAAAGGCATGCAACCTCTTGTTGAACACACAGTCAGGAACTGTATGACTTGCCAAGTGGCAACACCCAAAACAACCGTGAACCTCTCCAGATGTCTGAACTACCCAATGCACCATGGACCGAGCTGTCCTGTGACTTTGGACATCTTCCCAATGGAAAATATATCCTGGTTGTCACTGATGAGTACTCCAGGTACCCATAGTGGATGTGCTGGACTCAACATCAGCAAAACCGTTATTCCACACCTGGACAAAAATTTTTGCTGAGTTTGGCATTCCTGAAATCCTGAAAACTGACAATGGACCCCCCTTCAATTCTCACAAGTTTGCTCAATTCTGTGAACACATGGGCATCAAACATCGCAAAATCACCCCTCTGTGGCCCCGTGCCAACGCAGAAACCGAACGCTTCATGCGCACCATCAAAAAAGTCATCAGATCCTCCACTTTTCCCAACTTCAAGCAGGAAATGTACAAATTTCTCCTGGACTACCGTGCTACTCCTCACAGCACCACTGGTGTTTCTCCTGCCACTGCCTTGTTTGGTCGTACACTGAGGACGAAACTGCCCCAGCTCCCAGCACAGCGTCATGATGCTGACCACAACATGCGCAGCAGAGACACTCAAAAAAAAGCCAACATGAAACGCTACGCTGACAGTAAGGCATACATCAAACCCTCCTCCATAACCGTGGGTGATGCTGTACTCCTGAAGAATTCCCAGCCCTCCAACGCTGACACACCTTACCAGCCAGCCCCTCTTGTGGTCATTAGCAAGAAAGGATCAATGGTTACAGCCCAGAGAGGACAACAGACTGTCACCAGAAACAGCAGTTTTTCTACAAGAAGTCTCCACAACAGCCCTTTACTACTGACACCGAGACTGATCCCACTCTGAGCTGGATGAAGATGAAGCTGAGAACACTGCACCCCCAGACAGACCCCATGCACACACCACACCCAGCAATCACTCACACAACACTCATACATCTGCGACTGAACCCAGAAGATCCAATCGCCAAATCCAACTACCCAAGAAATTTGATGATTTTGTCATGTGACAATGTTAGTTATCAAACTGAAGTGAAATATGAATTTATTAGAATTTCAATGACACTTCATTATGTTTAGTTACTCACCTCAGTTACTGTTAGAATCAAGAGTTCCTGTTGAACTGTTCATTCTTTTCAAACTTGCATTTTATCTCCGGTATCAACACTCGGTATTTAAAAAAAAAAAAAATTTCATTGGTTTTCCATGTATCAATTATAAATTTTGTGCACCAAACTTCATTTGAACAAGTAATTCAAAAGTCTACATTAACTTTGCTACATCTTGGAGAGGAGAAGGAGGAAAGAGTTACAAGTATAGCTGATGAATTAAGAAGTTGAACAATTTATTTAGAATATCATCATCTCAGATTCAAATGTTAGTATATCATCCATCAAATGTTATTGGAAAATTATCTGATTATCTCCGTTCAATTTTTCAACCATTTTTCATCCGAGGAAGGAGGTGATGTAGTGTTTCATAGATTAGTTTGTATTCAAGGGAAACAACTGTCACGTGGTCATTATTATTCATCTTTATGAGTTACATACCTTTTTACTGTTACTATGGTATTCGATCATCAAGCTAACGAACGATCATTAAACTTTGGTCGCTCTATCATAACTGAGTTTGTTTACATCTATCGATGTAGCGAATGAATCGGATCACAAACACTACAAACATCACATTAAAAGTCTGGTCAAATACGTCCAAAAGCAAAACCATTGTAAACAGGGCACCTTTTAGAGCTTTAGCTAAAGTAATTTAAAATCAAATGTTTACCATTTCTTTAAAAAAAAGATAAGTGCTTGTACACTGAGTTAAAAACTGTTACAATGACAGGTCAAAACGTTACTTTGAGTTTATAATTCGTTATTTTAGGAGTGTCATAAATACACTTTAAATGACGAACATATAAACACACAAACACACATGCACACATGTGCGCATGCACGCACGCACGCACGCATGCACGCGCGCGCGAGCACACACACGCACGCACACACACACACACACACACACACACGCACACACACTGTCAAGAAGTATGCAACTTATAAAAAATTGGAACATTCGTATCCAGTCAGATTCGGTGCTCTAAAATCTGTTTAACCATATATGGAACTGTTGTTTTTTTCTTGCAAATGATCATTTGTATTTTCAAGATTATGAATATTATTGACAGGTATAGAAAACAAATTTGGAGGTTACTTGATTCATTTTACTAATACAATCTGATTATAAACAGGAGCTTGGACAATTTAAATGTACACTATTTACAGTTTAAGAATAGTACTAATTAAAGATTTAAAAAGATAATACAGAAATTCCGCCCCACAATACAAAACTAATGATTTGGGGAAGAAAAAGCCTACAAACTTCAACATCATGAAATTTACCAACATGAATCTCCATGCTAGCGTGTCATCTTACCTGTCTTTTTCAGCTGGCATACAGTATGCTTAGGGATAGATTAAACCAGCTATTCTGCCTGACTATAATAATCCACATACAGTATACATGTTTAGCAATCACAATGCATTTCTTGAAGCAGGTTTTACTGTATATTCATAGAATTGTACTTGCATGCATGACAAAGAAACATAACAATCAATGTATAACAACACAGAGCCACGTTATTGTTGTGTTGGTGTTGCAAGAAGGAGATCACCTATGCTTTACAAAAGGTTGTCTGAATGTTTTTATAACACTTTTTTATCTGCATCTTGTAGCCGTCTGTTAATATGTGTTACTTTATCAGACCTGGAAGGTGTTGCCTGTGTTTGACTGAGCTGGATGTTCCACTGAACGTTGTTCTGCAGTCTGTATACTAAGGCCCCTGTCTCCGTGGGTTGACATGTGACTTGTTAACTTACTTTTGCATGCACATCCCATATCACAGATTGGGCATTTATGTGGCCACTGGTTTGTGTGAAGGAGCGCGTGTGTCTTTAAACTTGTTTTATGGGAAAACTTCTTTCCACAGAATGTACAAGTAAATGGCCTTTCCCCTGTGTGGGTTCTGATGTGCCTTTTTAAATAGTAATCTGTGGTAAACGTCATAACACAATATTGGCAATTGTAGAGTCCTTTTTTGATGTGGAGTCGTGTGTGTCTGCTTAGATCTTGTTTGTGCTTGTATGCCTTTTCACACTGTGGACACTCGTATTGTTTTCCTTCTGTGTGGACATTCATGTGCCGTTTTAAATCGTATTTTCTTCTGAAGATTTTTCCGCATCTGTTACAATGGTAAGATTTTCCGCCTGCACCTACAGCAGTTCCCATATTCTGAGGTGTGTCACTGCTGGTACTGTGAAGCTGTCCTGTAGTGCCAGCCATAGTTCCCATGTTCCCAGTGAAGTCAGAGTTGTGTTGAGTCACATCAGTGTTGTAGGGATGGGTGTTATGAGGTTGACCACTATTCCCAGGTAAAGGATGTCTTTTGCCATCACTGTCATAGTAATAAGGGTCAGCATAGCCACTGGTGTCAGACATATATTGAACATTGCCATTGCCTGTTGCAACATCAGGGTTGACAGTCATGGTGCTGTGTGATGAAGGGCCATCTGTGCTAACTTTTGCATTGCTTGGTTGTCCTGGATTGTCTTGTTGAGCCGGCATCACCTGAAACAACAAGTTGTAACAAATGTCTTGCTATCAATTTCAAAACGTGTAGTTACTATCAGCACATGAAGCATGCTATCTAATATCACTTATAGTGAAAAGGCATTACAACAAACCAAAAGCATGTCGTGACGTTTTATTCAAAAAATCTATAACTTCATGTTGTTTCTTCTCTGAGACAGTATCATAGATAAAGCTTGTATTTGTCTTGCTTTTAAAGCAATAGTTAGTGTTGTCTTCATTTATGCCTCCAGCGATGTTTCTATTGTGCCTGTTTTGAGGTAGCATACATAGAACATCACCTACCTAGTCCCCCACTGACAACAATCACAGCTTTGATGTAGAGTCAGAATGAAATGCCTGCCTGGGGTGGTGACCACCACAACTTCCCTTCAGCGTCTTCTCCCATGAACCCGAACCTTGAAAGCTTTGACACAAATCACCACATGCACATAAGTGTAACGAACCACACATAATGTACTAAAGACCAGAGGACATAGGCTGCTGACTCAGAGACACTTTGTCTTTGCTTGTTGTTCTGCTGCCTCATCTTTTCACATGTTTCTACCATGCTGTTCCCATGCCTGTTGTTTTAATTCTTTTTGCCAATGCATTAATATTCCTTGGGTGGCATTGGTAAGGTCAGAAGTGCAAAGGGAACAGATCAATTGTAATCTGCCATGAGGCCGCCAACCAGAGAGACCCTGCATTGCTTATGGTTCATTTTGGTAAAATTCAGTGGCAGTTTGTTTAAACTAACACACACAGTATACAATCTACTTACCATCAAACTGATGACAGCGACAGTTCAGATTAGTTTTACTAAAATTCATCACCTACACAGTAATGTTAGGGAAAACCAAAGCTGAGGTAACCATGAG
>CM054168.1:34015150-34016941 GCA_028751875.1 Rapana venosa
ACTTAAGGGGCAATTTCATCTGTCATTTACTTTGTTTTACTTCTGTCCCAAATGCCTTTTTTTTGTGTCTAACTGAACTGACTGTTCCACTTTGTTAAAGTTTTTGACATAAAAGTACATAGTTTCCACTTTTCTGCTTGTATTAGCCTGGTCACTTTATTGGATTTGGGGAAAAAACCCCCCCTCCATTGTGGGGGCAAATTCCCGTGATTTTCTGTTTTGTGGAACCAAAAGGGTTTTTTTTAAAATTTCATTTCTTTTTTCCACAAATATTACATGTGTATGGCTTTTCCCTGTGGGGGTTCTTAGGGGTCGTTAGAACAGTTTTTTGTGCTAAACGTCTTATAAACATTGCACTTGTGTGGCTTTCTCCTGTGGGGTTCTAATGTGACAGCCCAAAATACATTTACTGGAAAATTCTTATCACAATGGTCACTTGTATTGCTTTCTCCTGTGTGAGTTGTAATGTGGTCATTTAAAACATTTTTCCCTGCAAACGCTTACAAAACTGTGCACTTGTGTGGCTTTTCTCCGTGGGGGTTCAAAGGGTGGCCTCAAAATAACATTTCGGGAAAATTTTATACAAGTGTGCATTTGTTGGCTTTTCTCCTGGGATTTTGTAATTGGTCATTAAAACATTTTTCCCGGGCAAACCCTATCACAATGTTGCACTTGTATGGCTTTTTCTCCTGTGGGGTCAATGGGTCAGTTAAATTATCTTCCTGGCAAACGCTTATTGCAAAGTGTGCATTTGGGTTGACTTTTCCCCTGGTGATTTTCCAATTTTGGGGGTTTAATTCACTTTTATTGGTGAACCTTTAGACAATATGTGCAGTTTTAGGGCTTTTTCCTTTTGGGTTTTGCACTTATTTTTAATATTTAATACTTTTTATGCTTCCCACCTGGAACATTTGTATGGTTCTCTCCTGTGTGTGATTAAGTGGGTAGTCAAATTACTTTTTTGGATAAAAAACTGTCACAAAATGAACACCCGTATGGGGCTTGCTCCGGTTGGATTTGCTATGCATTTTTAAAGCTTTTTTATATTTTTATTGTTTCACCCGAACACTTGACAGCCTTTCTTTTGTGGGGACCAAAGGTCCTTGTAGACTTATTTTTTTTTCAAAAAGTTTTCCACATGTTACACAGGTAAAATTGTTTCTTGGTACCCATTGGTGTCACTTTTTAAGAAATCTGTTTTTCATACTTGTGTCGCAGTCAGCATCCTTAACCTGATCCAACCATCAGGTTAAAAATTATTGCCCACCTGTGTTGAGATTGGGGCAGTTCTATTGCAGCTTCTTTTATTTTTATTCTTCGCACTTCTATGGGTTTTTAAAACTATACTAAAATTGGGTTTTTATTGGGTGTTGTTTTATTAGTGTTTTCTAATGATTGGGGTTTTAAAAAACCCCCCGTTGTGTATCAGCTGTGCTTTTCTTAAAAGTTTTTTTCCCTTAATGGTCCCCCTCACAAAAGTGTACATTGGGGCCTTTTCCCCGCATGATTTTTTCTGGGGGGTTTGTAAATCATATAATTTACTGGAAGTTTTTAACACTCAGTGCACTGAACTGATTTTTTTCCCCTGTTTTATATGTTTTCTTTTTTCAAAACCCTTTTTTTATGAAGCTTTTTCTATAGGTTCGCATGAAAATGGGCTTTTACAATGTAAATTTTCTTGACCTCTTCAATAAATTCGTTACTGACCTTTTCCCCTGCCATTTCCATGTGTGCTTTTGTGGGGTGTGCTTAAACATTGGACAGGCACAGTCTTTCCTCCAGGCTTTCCTT
>CM054168.1:34017441-34039941 GCA_028751875.1 Rapana venosa
AAAAGTAAAGAGATCAGTTTCCCAATCAAACTAAAGCTCTACAAAGCCCTAATTCAGTCAATCCTGCTGTACGGAAGTGAAACCTGGACATTGACTGCTGAAACAGCAAAGCGAATCCAGTCATTCGAAACAAAATGCCATAGAAAACTACTGGGCATATCTTGGAGAGAACGAAAGACCAATGAATTTGTCAAGAGTCAAATAACACAGCTGGCAGGTCCACAGGAACCCCTTCTCACCATCGTCAAGAAGAAAAAGCTGACATGGTTCGGCCACGTCACCCGCCACAACACTCTGCCCAAAACAGTACTGCAGGGAACACTCGAAGGTGGCAGAAGGAGGGGAAGACAGAACAAGTCATGGATGGACAACATCAGAGAATGGACCAGGATGAATGACTCGGCACTACTGCGCAGAGCCGAGGACCGAGATGGATGGAGGAGGCTTACCACGGCATCGTCTTTCATGTCTCCCCCACGACCGCCAAGGTCACGGGTCTGATGATGATGATGATGATGTGTCTGTTCAAAGCAGATTTCCTGCTGAAGCTTCTTCCATAGCATGTGTATATGTATGGCTTTTCTCCTGTGTGACTTGATCTATGCTCTTCAACATTAAATTGTTTAATGCTTCTTGTCTCACTGTTATCACAGAAGTGTTTCTTTTGTGTTTTGTGCTTTACCAGTGGACTGTTTCCAGAAGTCTTTTGTTCAGTGATTTCTCCACTGTCAGGAATCCTTTCCAAGTTGACCTGCCCTCTACCATCTGATGTATGACTAGATGATGTACACAATTCACAGAGGCATGATTCTAATCCTGAGTGACCTAAAAGTTGTTGTTTATAAGAACATGCACAGATACAATCATGTCCACATTTCATGTATGCACATTGTTTGTGTTCTGTTTGTATAGTTCCTGCTGCTTTTCTTTCAGGTGTGTCACAGTCAGCTTTAGTTATGTGAATATAATCAGTTATGTTGTGTCCAGATATGTCTTCTCTGTTTGTATTTGTCATGTGTAAAAGTCTGTAAATATTATTCTGTATGTCTTCAACTCCTAACCTGTCGTTAAAACCCATTGAGAACAGAGATTTGTGAATACACACACTGAATTCACATCTGTCCTTGATCAGTTTGACTTCAACTGGGAAAGAAACACCTGTGCGAAGGATCATATATTCATCAGCATCAGTGACGTTTTCTTTTGTATCATGGATATCTACATGGTCGTTACAGTTACACGTACAGGCAGCGTCGACATTTCCGCTATTTTCTTCTGCAGTGTCCCAGTACACAGAGGGTTCCTGCTTGCACTGAATGTTCTCGTAGTGTCCAGTTGTTTGCTCTCGGAATCCACTTGTCTCAGGCAGGTCTTGGGCATGTTTATGTTCAGTCACAACATCTCTGTTGACAGCTGTGCTGGTCTGTGCTGAAGTCTCTTTCTTCTTAATGCCGTTTCTGCAAAGTTGCCCTGGTTCATCTTCTAGAACTGTAGGCATCTGCATCAGTAAAATGTTAGGATAATTAGATTAATTAAGACGACAAGCTTCTGTTTGTTACACACACACACACACACACACACACACACACACACACACACACACACACACACACACACACACACACACACACACACATATATATATATATATATATATATATATATATATATATATATATATATATATATATATATATATATATATGTTTGAGTTCCTTGTATGTGTCTTGTGATTGTTTGAGATTTAGTGACATACATTTCATTTTGTTGTTCAATGGGTTAGTTCATGCAATGAATCAGATTTTTGCAACACCAACTAGTAAATCTTGTTGATTATGTTTCTGTCTATTTGTTATAAAATGATCGTGGCTTTCCAATAAACGTTTATCAGACACCCCCCCCCCCCTTTCCTCATCTATATAGAATTATGAAAAAAACCCACAATGATGGCAGATTCCATATGTCAGTAGCTCACCACTACTACATTTACCACCACTACCAACATCACAACAAGTGCATAGTTAGCATTCAGTTCATTTCAGTTATAAAAATAGAAAAAAAAAGGTTGCCTGTTATAATAATAACAGTTTTATACAAAGGACAGACTGGAGAATGTCTGGTTTATGCTTATGTAATAAGTGCGCTTTAATAGAAAATGATGGGAGTGATTTAAGTAGATCTGAATATGCTATTCAAGGCAGCAATCTTTACATGGGGACCTCCATACCCTTTTAATGTTTAGCTTATGTACAAGAATTATCCTAAGATGGGCATACATTTATAATGAAACACACACGCACACATATGCGAGCGTGCACGCGAATGTCCACACACACGCACACTATGCTCGCACGCACACACTCACACAAATGCATGCACGCAGGAACGCATGCACAGATATTTAGAAATGGAAATGGAGAAATAAAGAAATTGGACAGAGTTACGAGAGAGACTGAGTCTGGGACAGAGAGAGACAGAACACATACAGAGAAAAATTAACAAAAATACAAAAAAAAGAAAGAGACCAGACAGATAAATAGGGGGATGACAGAGACAGGAAAAAAACCCCTCGTTACTTTTAAAGAGTTTTAATATATAGCTTTTGTGCAGGTTTTCCCGAAAAAGAGTATAATACAAAAAGAAAAACTAAACAGCGGGAGGGAATGTAAAAAATTGTCCACCCTATCCCCTTTCCCCCAAACCAAACCCTCCAAAACCCCCCACCAATACGTGCAGTTTTGGGGTTTTAGGGGCCCCTCATTACGATAGAAACACCACATACACCACAAAACACACACACACACACCCAAAAACCCACACACACACACCACACAAAACCGAAACGCACGCACGCCCGCACGCACGCACGCAGGGCGCCAACAGACAACCACACACACCACACAAACCACGCACCCACACAGGGAAAAAATACAGGCCTTTAAATTCATTCCCCTTCCATCCCTTGGTGGGGAACGCCCCTTTGGGGGTACCCCACGGACGCTGCAAGGGGATTTCCCAAAAGGGTTCGCCCTGGGCTTTTTTTCAGGGGGTTTGGTAAGGGAGGCCGGGGCCCACTCCTTGGGATTTTGGGATATCCACTTTTGCGTGGTCGCCCCCTGCCCCCTTTGCCCCCTTCCACCATTCCCTGCAGGACTGTTTTTGACAGGCTTTTATCCCTTGTTGGGGGCCCAAACCAAATTTCATTTTTCCTCCTTTAAACTTTTTATCTAGCAATGGTTCTTTTTTGCCACCCAGTCCCCTCGATCTGTTTCCAGACGTATTCTTTTTTTTTTTAACGGTCTCTGTGGGTGATTCGGGATCCGCCTGAGGCATTTGACTCAAAGGCTTAAATGCGACTTTTTTTAAATCGCATAAGTGCCCACCCTTCACAGCTGTACGGCAATATTGAGGGAGTCCTTGGGTAGAGTCTGCCCTTTAGTGTGGGTTTTCGGGTTGTGGTTTTCTCCACACTTCGCCATTTTAGTCTTTGGAGGAATGCCACAGCAAGTCTGATTTTTCACCTCTTGTTGGCTCGTGCCTTTTTTGGTGTTTGACTGCTCCAAGGTATTTTAAAAAGTTCCTCCATTCCTCTATTTTCCTCGCCCCTAACTTGATGCGGGTGGGAGGGGTGGGTGTGGTACTTTTAAAACAGGATCTTGCTTTTTTCCGTGCTGTTTCTCCAACCGGGGGCGGGGGGTTTTGATGTTTCCAGTCGGGTGGTAAAAACCAGGATTTTCTTCTTCACTGGGGGCCCATGAATCAATATCGTTCAAATCGAAGTTTTGCAGACGGGCCTTTTCCTCCTTTTGGTAAATTGGGTTTTTTTGAAGTAAAGGGAAGGGCCTCCTGAAATGATGTTCTCCAGGAACACGTTGAAAAAAAAACGGGGGATACGGGCACCTTGTCAAAACTCCAACGAAGTCCGGTAGAACTCCCCGTTTTCCCCCACCCTTTGAGGACGCACTGGGGGGAGCTGTCAAAACCGCGTCGGGAAATGACTTAAATTTCAGGTCCTCGCAAGCAATAGTCCTCATGACTTCCCAAAGCTTTTTTCCCACACTGGGTCAAAGGCCTTTTTGAAGTCAATAAATTTGTTGGGGACTGAAGTTGATTTTGGGAGATGCTTCTCTATGACTTTTCGTGTTGAAGATCTGCCCCGACAGTCCCTTCGACCTGGCCCTAAATCCCTTTCTTCTGATAAATTTCTTCTGTTTGGGGTTTCAGTCTGTTCAAGGCAATGCGAAAAAAACCCCCCATAACTTTGCTTGGATGGCTTATCAGACTGATTGTTTTTAAATTTTTTGGGCACTTTTTTCATCCCTTCTTTGGAAGGGAACTATGAGGGTTTGGGGGTTCCCCCTTTTCCCAGGCCACTTTTTGCTGGTCCAAAATGCTTTGGGCAGAAAATTTTTAAAATGCCTTGATCATCTCTGGGCCTCCTTTTCTTGATGAGCTCACCGGGATGTTGTAAATCCCTGGTGATTTGGGCCTCCTTTCGGGGATTTTACTGCTTCTTTTTCCCTTTTTCCCTCCCCACCGTGTGTTTTTCGGGATCTGATGGTCGGGGATCTTGCTCGTAAAAGTTTGTTGGGAAATCAGCCTTCAGCTTGTAGTTGACGGGTCTCTGCAAATTCTGCCCAAACTCTCCATAAATGGGGGAAAAAACCCCTTTCCCCTGAAAGGGACTGACCCCTCTTTGCCCTTAAATAACGGGGGTTTTTTTGGCTGCTGGGATTTGGGTTAGTACCTGATGGCTGGTAGCCCTCTTTCTGTCCCCTTTCGCCTTCCCTTTTCTAAACCCGGGGGCATTTTTTCTGAAAATCCAGTTCCCCCAAAGGCCTCAGCCCAATCTTTTTCTTAAATTGCCCCTTTGACTGTTCTAAAACACTCAGCCCTTTTCAGGGTTTTGGCCCTTCACTGGTTTTTAGCTCCCTACTTTTGGTCGCAAAAGGCCCCAGGATATCGTTGGTAACCCAGGGGTTTGTTTTTTTTCCTTCCCCCCCCCCAAGGATCTCCACCGTCTCCTGAATGGTCTTGCTGAAGGTCTCAGTGAGGTTGTTAAATTATATTTTGGGAGGAAATTAAAAGCTGAAAAACTGCCCCCCTATCTCATTTTTAAAAAAGATTTCAGCACTTCGGGGTCCTTCAGCTTTTCCATGTTAAACCCGCAAACGGGGATTTCCCCTTCGGGTTCTTGGCCCTTCAGTTTGACTTGGGGGTTCATGAGTACCATGTCGGGGTACTGCCAAAAACAGTCCCGGGGAAAACTTCTTGTCTGGGCTTTTTGATGCTCGCCCTTAAATCGTTTGGGGGCCAAGTTTATTCAATCTGGTTATGTTTATTCCATTTGGTATTTGGCCACTCTTTCTTTTTTAAATGTCTTGTGGGGTTATGGGGTTTTTGGGCGACAGTAAGATTTTTCCCTGCTTGCGAATTCCAAAAGTCGAGACCTCTATCTTTTGGTTTCGCCCCCAACGCCAAAACGGCCTCTGTTCCGGCCATTGGCATAAGCGTCAGGTCCGATCTTGGCTTTCCCCATCGCCCGGGAAATCACGAAAAGCCCCTTTTTTGGAGTTGATTTGATGGCGTTTCCCCCAAAAAACTTCGGTAAAACCCAACTCAAATTGCTTCATCATCGAGTTTTGTTTTTGGTGCAAACTTGTATGATGGTAAATTTTTTAAGTGGTTTTGCTGCGAAAAACCGCATGAGAAAAAGCCCTACTTGAGTTTGGGTACAGCTGATGACCTTTTTGGGTCCTTTTCTTGTTCCCAAAAAATCCTACTCCGTGTTGGTTTTTGGGAGTCGTCGCCATTTTATCATAGAATTTCGGGAAAGACGGATAAAAGACAGAGAAAGCAGATAGGTGAGAATTAGAAAGTGACCTTGTCCAGTCTCCTAAAAAGGTATTCATTCAGGAACGACAGTGGCCCAAAACCAAGCCGCATTTTTTTGGGGAACGGGTTTTCAGACAGTATGAATCCCCCTATGGGCCGGGTGTGTTTTAAAATACAAAAAAACCAAATTTCTCGTGTATATGGGAAAACGTTTGGCTTTTATTTTTCTATGCGAAGCCCGGGACATTACGAATTTGGGGGGGACGGGTGAGAAAAAATGTAAATGAGGGGCGTAGAACAAAAAGACAGGAATGTCACAAAAGGGATGGGGAAAAGCAACAACAACAAAAACAATCAGAATTTAAAAGGCCCTTTTTCAACATTGTAAGCAAAGGTCTGTGTGGGGGCACGCGCGCAATGACGCGGATGTGGTTTTGGTGCATGTGCACAAAAGTAAAATTGTTTCCCGGGGTGTAGCATCATGCTTGTGCACCCTATGCATGTTGTGTGTGCGTGCGTGCTTGCATGCATACGCCCCCGTATGTTTGTGAAAGCAAACGTAAAATTTAAAACCCTTTTTTTTTTCAGATGGTACATTGAAAAAGCAAGTGATTTTTGTTTTTTTTCATAAACCCAAAACTATCAAAGGGAAAAAAAGAGACAAAGATAGAAAAATTTTTAATGTTTTATTATGTTGGGTTTTGTGCATGCGTGTATGCGTGCACACGAAAGGGCGCACGCGGGGCGTGTGTGTTTTGGTGTTCATGCCACGGGTTACTAATACATGCACGTACCCTCTTTGCGCCTGTGTTGACCCTCCTTTAGGGGCCCGGCCCCCAAATAGAGGGGCTGTCCCCCCAAAATGGGATTTACTTTGTTACGGGCCCAGAGCAGACAGATTGTCGAGTCTGTGAAGTGATTGGGGTTGTTTATGTGGACATGTTTACTTTTTGTTTGGCTTTGGCAACGTCTTTAAACCCCAAGTACGGGGGGTTTCCAGGTAGTTTGGGTTTACACTCCTATTTTTGGGGTTTGATTTTTCATATGCGTGCGTGCGCTTTCCCGCGTTTTGTTTTAAAAACGCACTCCCACGATTTCTCATCAGCGATTGTTTAAATATTTATCACCCCATTCCAGTTTCAAATCTCCACCAAATTTCTTGCATCCCCAAAAGGGCTGAAATACCACACACACACAACACACACAACAAAACCCCAAACAATTAGCAGATATTTAGGTAACACTTTTCCCCAACCCCCAATTGTACAGTCACACACCATGAAAAAATGCTAAATAAAATATATAAAAAATATAAATATATATATAATAAAATATATATATTATAAAAATTAATTAAAAATATATATTTTTTTTTTTTTTTTTTTTTTTTTTTAAATCTGAAGTAAAACTAATAAAAAACAAAACAATAAAAAAAAAATAAAAAAAAATGTTTTAAAAAAAAAAGAAAAGTTGAAACACAAAATAGCTTTAAAAAACATAATTCATAAAACTTAAAAAAAGGGTTGTATACCTCGCAAATTTTAAATTTAAAAGTACAAACAACTGCTTTGTGCCTCATTTTTTTTTGACGGGAAAATCATCCAAAACCCAAATTTAACCCAAAACAAAATTTAAAGTCCAAATCCCAAGGGACTTTTTTGAAAGCTTGATATAAAGCCAAGGAAAAAAAAATGTCTACTGCTGCTGTAGAAACAAGTGCCTTGAAATTTTTTTTTTGGGAAAATAGAATCATTTAAATTTATCAGATTGTAACATACAAATTTTGAAAAACAGTAAATTGTTTCTGTCCCCCTTGATGTATGCCCGAAGTTACTATATACAGTATATCATCAATAAACTTATGTTAAAATGAAGATTAAAACTAGCACAACAACAAATCCTATGAAGATAATGGGCTGGGGAAGAGTGACTTTAAACTTCTATTTTTTAAAATTTGATAACTGGTAGTTTTTAGCTTTATTACAGAAATTGAAGGAAATAATAAAACGCACAATACAATGCAGATTGAAAAAGAATGACATATAAAAATTTTTCCGTGGAGGAAGGGGGGGGGGCCCTTGCTAAACGGGTTTCCCACCTCCCATCGAAAAGATTTTAAAAATTTTTTGTGCAGGGCCCTGGGTTTCTTTTTAAAAACCAAATATCTTATTTCCCCCTTGTGTTCTTGTTTTTAGAGGGAAACGGCACAGGTTTGTGTACTATTTTGGTTAACTTTTTAATGCCCAAAAACTTTAAAGTGCCCCATTTCACGCCATTTACTAGTTTTTATTCTGTCTATGCATTTTTTTTCTTGTGCCCAAACCTGAACTGACTGTTTCACCTGTGATTTTCCCCTTGACATCATGTCAAAAATCCCATTTTCTGTTTTATTTTAGCCTTGCCATTTAAATTTGGTTTTTTTTCCACATATAAAACCGTTAGGGTTTTTTTCTCAGGGGGAGGGTTCTAATGGGCAAATTTAAATCAGGTTTTGGGCAAATGCCTTAAACAAGGGTGTCCCACTTTAGGTTTTTTCCCCCGGGTTGGGGGTTTTTCAAATGTGGCATTTTAAATCAGTTTTATGGGAAAATTTCCTTATAAAAAGGGAAATGCACAGTATTTTTTTTTTCTCCTGGGTGGGTTCTAATGTGAAATTTAAATTTAAAGGTTTATCGGAAAATGTTTTAACACAAATGTGGCATTTGTATGGCTTTCTCCCTGTGGGGGTTTCAATGTGGTTATTTAAAAAACTTATTTCCCCGGGCAAATGTTTTAACAAAAAGGGGGTGCATTTTGGGAGGTTTTTCCTCCTGTGGGGTTCGGTTTAAACTTTTTAAGTGTGTATAATAATTTAATTTTTTTCCCCCCACTGTGAACAACCTGAGGGTTCTTTCTCCTGTGGTTTTTAAAGGGTGGCAACCAAAATGACATTTTTGAATAAATAAACTCTTTGCAAAACGTACATTTGTATGGTTTTTCCCTCCGGTGTGTATTCCAATTTTTTTTTTGGGGGTTTTTTAAAACTTTTTCTTATACTTGTATCCCTTTTCACTTTCTGAACACTTAAACCCGGCCCTTTTCCCTCCAGTGGATTTGGGAAGGTGCCTCCAAGAATCCCTTTTTTTCCCCAAAAACGTTTTCCAAAAGTGCCACAAAAGGAAATGAATTTTTCCTTGTATAATCTTCATGTTTTCCTAATGAAAAGCCGGGTTAAAACCCGATTTGGGGCCAAAACCCCAGAAATTTTTAACCTCACCCAAAATCATCAGGAAAAAGGGTGTCACTGTCCCCCCATTATGGTGCTGTGCATTTATTGGGGCACCTTTCTTTTTTTTTTATTTTTTCAATGTTTATTGTTTAAAAATTTTGCAGCCATTGGCTTTCATGGGAGTTTTTTCAACACTGGGTGTAAACCAACTTGGCCCAAGTCCTCTTTCGTGTACTGGTTTTTTTCCCTGCGGGTAATCCCCCTTTTTTGGGAGTAAAAACGTTTGTTCACCGTCGTGCAGTTTCTGTGTCTTGTCCCCTTGGGGAGTTTGTAGGTGGTTATGCAAAACCTATTTTACATTGAAGTCTTTTTGAGGTCAGAGCATTTAAAAAGGGGTTTTGTTTTTTCGTATTTTTCTTGTGTCGGTCCAAATAAAATTTTTTCCTTTTAAGCTTCTTCCACAGTTTTGCTTGTGAATACTTACCCCTGTGTCTATTGACTTATGCTTTTTCCCCAACTTAAATATGTTTTACGAATTTTTCCTCACTGTTATAAACAAAGGTTTCCTTTTGTGCTGTGTGCTTTACCAGTGGACTTTTGCCAGAAGTGTCTTTTCAGTGACTTCTCCACTGTCAGGAATCCTTTCCAGGTTCCCTTTCCCTCATCCCATCTGATGTCTGCCGGGATGATGTAACACTTTTCCACAGTTTTTAATGACTCTAACCGGTTTTAGCTATACGGGCCCTGTTTATTAAACACCCAAATTAAATTTTCTTCACCACTTTTTTAAGCAACATATTGTTTTGTTTGTAATGAACAGTCTTTTAAAGGCTTTTTTTTCAGCGTTACAGTCGCCCTTTTATGAGGGAAAAATATAACCAACTTCGTTTGCCCAGTTTATTTTTTCCCCGATTTTTTTTTGTGCGTGTAAAAATCGGGTTTAATATTTTTCGTCCTCTTCAACACTAACCCTGTCTAAACACCCCTTAAAATTTGGGTTTTTCTGAAAAACATAAAAGGGAATTCACATGCATCCTTCATTAGGTTGACTTCCCCTGGGAGAGAAAAAAATTGCAAAGGGATCCCAAAATTCTTCGGGAAACCCGGGTTTTTTTCTTTTGTATAAGAAAAACTGCATGGTCGTTAAAATTCACGTAAAAGGCAGCGTCAACAATTCCTTTTTTTCCTTCTGCATGCCCCTTAACCCCAGGGGGGTTCCTGCTTACACTGAATTTCTCAAGTGTCCAGAAAATTTGGTTTTTGGAACCCCACTTGTCCGGGGTGGGTCTTGGGCATGTTCATATTAAATCACACCATCACGGGTTTCAGCTGTTTGGTTTTGTGCTAAAAGTGTCTTCTTTTTTTATTTCATATCTCTTTTTGGGGCCGGGGGTTTCATCTTCCAGACCCGAATTTCTTTCTGAAACCCAGTAAAACGTTATGACATTCCCGGGTTTTAAGGTGATATGGTTCGGGGTTTTTTTTATATCATGCTTGAGTTGTTTTTTTAGGGAAAGGGCTTTTGTTTGGTTTTAAAATAAATCGAAAGCCTGATTTTTTGTTTTTTCCTTTCCTTTATGTTTTTTAACCCGAGATTTAAATCCTTTATAAACATTGGGGGGTTGAAAACCCTAAATTGATGACCATTGCGCATTGCGTTAAATGTCGCACACTGGGTTTTTTGAATCTCTTTTTAAAAACCCGGGGTTAAACCCCTTTAAAATTTGTTGACTCTAATAAGACTTACAAAAAAAGGGGCCATAAAAGGGGGAAAAACACCACCACAAACACACACACACACAAAAAACACAAAACAAAACACACACACACACACTCACACACACCCCACAAAACAACACACACACACCAACCACACACACATACTTCTTGTGCACAATTTTAAAAACCTGTTTTTTTTTTTAAGGTTAGTTCTCTGTTCCCCTTGGGGAATTTGAGTGACAACAATTAAAAAGCCAAAACATAGGAGACTACATAAAAAAACCTGCATGCCCCCCCTCCCTTTCCCAAAATGCCTGAAAATAAAAGAATAAATAGATAGAATAAAATAAAAAAATTAAAAACATAAACAAAACCCTTGGGCATTGTGCCTGTTTTTTTTTTGGCTCTTTTACTATCCCAAGTTTTTTGGCCTATTTCAATATTTGTCTTTTATCCCCCCTTTTGTCTCCCAAATTTTTTAAACCCCTCAACTGAAAAAACATGGATAAAACAAAAAACCCTTTAGCAATACCCCACTAAAAAAAAAGTCACTGTTTCATCTTCAGCCAATAATTTTTCCCCAACGGGGGAAAATTGCACTTCTGCAGCGGGGGTTGTAAAAAGGGGAAAAAAACATAAAACGTGACAATACATTGACAAAAAATAACTTAAAAAAACCAAACCCAAAAAATTACCTTTCGCCCCTAAATTTTTTTGTATATCTAAAAATAAGAAAAAAAAATAATAGATTAAGTAAATTAATGCAAATATGAACATTTACTTCTGTTGCTTATGTTTATGTTTTCCCTCTTTTTGTTTTTTAAACAAAGGTTTTAAACCAACGACGAGGAAAAATTGAAAAAAAGCAAAAAACCTAGCATGTTTTACTAGAAAAAACATTTAATTTTACTGAAAACATCTTCGGGGGGGAAAAACAGCACATAATGGGTCACTTATTTCCCTACCACTGTGGTTTGCAATGAAACCAGCACCCAACATGACAACACATAAAAAATTTTCATAGCCCAAAGCTCCCCACCCCAAAATCCCTGAAATAACATTCTCAAAACCAACTCCTTAAAGTAACATGGTTTTGACTAAACTCAGACATAGTCAAAGGGAAAAAAGAATTGGTAAAATTTGAGGTTTAAATACTTTGGCCCGTTTTTTAAAAATTAAATTGCATTTTTTTTTTAAAAATTTTAAAAACCCACAAACCCACGCACGCCCCAAAACCCCACACACACATACAAAAAACACACACACACACACACACACACACACACACACACACACACCCACACCCACACACACACACACACACCCCCAAAACAAAAACACACAAACACTTTACACACACTATACTGTGTGAAAAAAGATTCCCTTTTGTATATACATTAAATTTTAAATAATTGCTTTTTGGAAATATGTTTCCCAAACTGAAACAGTTTGAAAAAAGGGGAACACATTAATGTGAAATTTTTTCCCTTTTGCATCTTTTTTCCGTCTATCTTCTAAAAACACACACACACCCCTCACACACACACACACACACACACACACCCACAACACAAACACACAAAACACACACACACACACAAAACACCATTTGTTTATTTTTTTTCCGTCAAACTTCTCAACAAAACACACACCACAACACACACACACACACACACACACACAAAACACACACACACACCCAACAAACTTTTGGGATAGTATTGTGAGGCACGAAAATGAAGGGGGGTTTAAAAAAACCACAGGGAGACTTTTACAATGTCAAAGAAAAAAAAATAAACAGGAAAGAAACAAACATGCTTCCCTTTTTCCTTTTTGGGCACAATGACATCCAAACCACAAGCTGACAGTAAACTACACCCCCAAATTTTCTAAAAAATTTTTTAAACCCGTGCTCAGATATCGGCAAAAACGTGGCTCATTTTTTCTAAGCCCCAATGAAAAATCTTCTGTGCTGCACGTGCCCAATTTTTGGTCAAGTTTTTAGTGAAGGAGCTTGAAGAAAGTAAACATAAATTTGTAAATTATTTGATAGATTTTTGGGCTTCTTTTCCCTGGATACTGTTTTTAGAAAAAAAATTACTGCCGTTTTTATTAAGTCTCCCCTCGTCAAACAAAGGGTTGCCTTACGGTTTTTTACTTGTTTGTTGTCTGGGGGCCCATGTTTTTTGTGTGTGTGTGAGTGTGGGGTTTTTGTTTGTGTGTGTTGTGTGTGCGGGGCGCGCGCGCGCGTGTGTTGTGTGTGGTTTTGTGGTGGTTTAAAAAAGATTTTTCTTTAATTTCTTCTATTTCGAAAATAATGGAAAAAACACTTTTTGCCTTTTTTTCCCCCCCTCTCAGTGTGTATTAATTTTGTCCATTTTTTTAATCCGTTCCCCCCTTTCCAACAGTCGCCCACTCTTCCCAAAAAAAAAGGGGTTGGGGGTTTGAATTTTGCAAGATGTTTTTTCATATGTTTGCCCCCACAGATTTTTGGTTTACTCCCCAACTTTGGGGGAAATTGGGAACGCTAATTTTTAAAAAACAAGAAAACACTACCTTTAAAAGAGATTTGAATCCAGGTCCCGCAGATCACCAGCCAATCCGCATTAACTAACCACAAGGTACCCTGTCCCCTATGAGTATGTTTTCGTGGGTGTTTCAAAGTTTGTGTTTTGGGGTGGTTGTGTGTGGTGTGTGTTTTGTGTGTTGGTGTGTTTTGTGGTGTGGTGTTTAGTGATTCTATTTATTTTTTATTTATTTAAATCTTTTATTTTGAGATAAATTTAATGGCCTTTTTTTGCTTTTTTACATCCAGGCCCCCGTGGGATATGGGAGTTTTTTTTTAAAATTTCCATCTTTTTTTCCCACCGGGACACAAGGACCTACCTTTTCGAACAACGGAAAAAAGGGTTTAATGTAAGGCAAGAAAGTTGTCGAGCGTTTTGCACATGAAGGGTTCGGGTTTTAAGTCCCATCTGAAGGACTTTTGGGGAAAATTGAGTCTGCAACTGATGTTTAAATCCAGGGGAAAATACCTCCTTCAACGGGGGAAAAAAACCCCCGTTTTCAAAAATTGCAAGCACAATGATCTAACCACAAAGGCCGCGCGTGTGTTGTGTGTGGTGGTTGGGGTGTTGTGTGTTGTATTGGGGTGTTTTGGATGTGTGTGTGTGTGTGGTGTGTGTGGGGTGGGTGTGGGTGAGTGGGGTGTGCGTTCCTCATATGTGTGTTTGTTTTGTGTGTGGTTTTGGTTTGTTTTTCTTGAAGCCACCCGCAGTGAACATGAATGCAGGAAAATTTACTGGAGAAGTGTTTTTTTCTTTCTAAAAAAAGGCGGTTAAAAAATGTAGTTCAGATATTTCCCCATCTTCACACGTTTGAGGGGGGTCTGGGGCTAGTCTTTCAGCTTAAACAACCACCCACCCTGCATTTTCTAAAATTCATTTAACAAAATTAAAGTAGCCCCGGGAAAAAAAAAATCCCATCGTCAGGGTCAAGTAAAACAAATCACTAAAAAAAAAAACAAATCAAAAAGGGATGTGGGATACAAAACACGTTATGGCCTTGGGTCCAGTGGGTTTTTTGTACTGCACAGGGCAGAAGCATTTCCCAATAGCACATAGACATGTTTACATGATTTTATTTTTGTAATTAAAGAAAATAACATTGGTTTTAAAACTAAAGTTTTATAAAAACCTTTTCCAACCTTTTAAAATTGACATGCTTTTATTAGTTAAAAACATTTGGGGTGTATTATCTTTTATCAATCTCATATTGTTTTTAGCCCACGGGCCACAAATATCATATCCGGGGTGTAATCTCAAAACAGTTTTAATTTCTCAGAACTTTCCCTTCAAATTAAAAAAACCCAAAACCTTTTAAAAACTTCACCTATCTAACACTGTCCCCTTTTGGGGAAAAAAAACAACATTAAAATTTACCCAAAACATAAAAAATTCGATTCCTTTAAAGGGTGATAAACAGGCTGTGCTGAGGCCCCAAGCCAGTAAACTTAATTCATCATCCCCAGATTAAAAAAGAAGAGCAAACATTTGGCATTTGAAGCGCAAACATAAACAAAAAAATTTCCACTATCAAAAAAAACACTGCAACAGGGTGGACTTTCTGTGCCCCTCCGAGTGTTTTTATATTCCCCACCCGGCGCCCCCAAATAAGGAACCTAGAACACCTCCATGCCATGAAAAAAGATAAAATGGTGATAAAATTTGCTTTTAAAAGAAGGCAAAAGAAGGGAAACCCTTTGGGGCAGAAAAAAGCAAGAGAGAAAAGAAAAAAAAAGGTAAAAAAAGGGGAAAAAAAAGGCAATGACAAAAAATTATTGCTATTTAGCAATCAAGCATAAAGACTGGGGGCGCGGGGGCAACAAAAAAAAAAAAAAAGGAGAAAGAGAATACAAGGACATGTAGGCACAGAGAGATACATGGGGGCAAATTGCACAGAAGATACCCTGGGCATGTATCACAGATTTTTTTCCCGGGAAAGGGGGGGACCTAGTTGTTCTGACGAGCCCCCCCCCGCACGGGGAAAAATGTATTTAAAACTTTTTGGTCTTTTGAAAGAAAAATTATCCTGAGGGAAAAAACTATTTGGTGAGTGAAACATAAAGCGAAAAACCCAAATGAACTGAAAATTAAATATAAACCCCCAAGTGAAGGAGGTTTACAATTTTTTTGTTCATTTTGTTAGCCCCTGCTCCTCCTACCCTCAAACCTTTCAGTTCTTGATTTTATCTATACACTTTATTTTGACTGAAATAGGTATGTGATGAAAACCAAAAAAAACACACCCCCTCCCAAAAAGGGATGCAATATAAACCCCACTGGATAACGAGTTACCAAAAACTTTTTTTCAACAAAAAACGACAAAAGGTGAAGGTAAAATATAGATTATCAAAATAAAGGGTGCAATCACACACATAGGGCCAGCAGATATTATGCTCATTACAACGCACACCTTTGGGAAAAAGTCCCACTAACCCATTTTTTTTTTAAAAGACAAATTTTTTTAAAATAAAAAATTTAAAAAATAAACAATGAAACCCTAAACAATAAAAGAAAATGTTAAAAAACCTTTAATTAAAAATACCAATTTTTTACAAGCAAAACTTTTTTAAACCTTTACATTAGTTTTTTAAACCTCAAAAAAAAAAGATATTTTAAAAAATTTAAAATTTAAAAAAGGGGTGAAGATAATCCCCTTAGGTCAAAAGGCATCACCATAAAACATATAAAACCCAACAACACCATCTAAATTTCAATACCTTTTTGAAATTTCGATACCAAGTTAAGATGAACATGACTTTCAATTGCAAACCATTAAAGCTCCGTCTTTTTTTTAATAAAAGAAAGTTAATTTTAGGATTTTGAAAATACCCCTGATTTTGAAATATTTTTTTTTTCTTTAAAATTAAAACAAAGTTCCAAATTACAGAAATCAAGGTAAAAAAATTACGTTAAAATGATGATTTAAAAATAACCCAAAAAACACATCTCGCAAGGTAAAGAACTATGGACCAAAACCTTTAAACCCCAAAATTTAAACCCTTTTTTGAAAACCAATAGTTTTCCCGCTTGATTTAAAAAAAAAGAGAATTTTTTTTTTAGAAAAGCAACCCAAAAAATGTACACTAAAAAATAAGACATAAACAAAGGTTCAGTACAAAACGTTTTTGGGTCACTGGTTTTACTTACCCCAACAGAATTTTTAGTGGAAAGGAAAAAAGAGATCCCCAAAAGTCGAAAATATGAAAAAATGGCTCTCTTATTTTTGGTATAACCTTTTTTCCAAATTGGATTTTACTTTTGCTGTGTAATAGGTTTTCATCTGGGTTTTAATGGGCCATAAAAATAATGAATGCGCAGTTTACTGTCCCTCAAAAGTGCCTTCCTTGTTCCGTTAGTTTCGTAGTGTCTAACCGACTGAATGTTCAACTGTGTAAGTTATTTCATTAAAATAATATAAACCCTTACCACTTTTCCCTTTTTTGATTAGCTTGTGTCACCCTTTTTGGGCTATTTTAGGAGGACCCTCATCCCAGTTTTGGGGTTTACTGGGGCCGGGGGGTTTTTGTGTAACCAGCCTGTGTCCCTTTTTAAATTCTCTTTTCTACTGAACATTTTTTTTACAATAATACATGTGTATGGCTTTTTAAACCCGTGTGGGTTTTTAAGGGGGCGAGTTAAAAAACCCTTTTTTTTGCAAATGTCTTTTTTAAAAATCTGTGCAATTTTTGGGGTTTTTTTCCTGTTTGGGTTTTTAAAAAGGGTAAATCACATTACGTTTTAAATTTGGGAAAAGTTTTTTTCACAAAGTGGGACTTTTTTATGGGTTTTTTTCCCCCCTTTTGGGTTTTTAGTGGGCAGCCCAAAATTACGTTTTACTGGAAAAAATTTTTTATTTACAAAAGTGGCACTTTTATGGGTTTTCCCCCCCTGTTGGGGGTTTTAAAAGTGGGGAGCTAAAAAACGTTTACTGGAATTGCTTATCACAATTGGGGGTCTTTTTATGGCTTTTCCCCTGTGTGGGTTTTAATGTACAGCTCAAATTTTCTTTTTCTGGAAAATTCTTATCACAATGGTGGCAAATTGTTTTGGGTTTTTCCCCCCTGTGTGGGGTTTTAAAAGTGGTCATTTTTAAAAAAATTCTTTTGGACAAACGTTTTAAAACACAAGAGTGCACTTGTGGGTTTTCCCCCCTGTGTGGGGTCTAATTTTGGTCATTTAAAAAATTCTTCCTGGCAAACGCTTTTTCACAAAATAGCAAATTGGTTTTGGGTTTTCCCCTTTTGGGTTTTTAATGTGGTCAGTTAAAAAAATTCTTTCCCGGCAAAAAAGTCTTATCACAAAGTGGCACTTGTGGGCTTCTCCCCTGTTGGGAAATTTCCCAAAGTGACGGGCCAAAAAACCCCTTTTATTGGTGAAAAGTTTTATGACAAAAAGTGCAGTTGTATGGTTCCCCTTTTTTTTTTTTCCTTATGGGTTCGCATTGTATTTTAAAAGTGGGATAAAAACTTTTTTATGTCTTCCCGACCCTGTGGGGAAAATTTGTATGGTCTATCTCCCTTGGGGAAACGAAGGTGGCAATTTAAAAGACATTTTCGAAAAAATTTTAAAAGCCAAAAGAATGAACCCCATTAAAGGGCTTGCCCTGTGGGAATTTTTCCAAAATGTAGTTTTTTTAAAACTTTCTTACATGTTATGAAATTTTCCCCCCACTCTTTAACACCTTTTAAAGGTTTTTTTCCTGTGTGGGGGGTAACGGTGCCCTTTTTTTTTTTTTTGCTTTTTTTTTTGTCCCAAAAGTTTTTTCCACAAAGGGGTTTACACAGGTTTAAAAAATTTTTTCCTTTTTTTTTTGTTTCCCCCAGTTTTGGGGGGTTTTTCCCCTTTTGAAAACCCGGCTGTTTTTCCTGAGTTGTGTCACAGTCATTATCCTTAAACCCGAAACCAACTCCCGGTATAAAAAGCCATTGTCCCCTTTGGGTTTTGGCACGGTTTCGGCTATATTGCAGCAGTCTTTTATTTCTTCCTTCGGGACTTTTATGTTTCAAAGCTATACTGAGGGTTTGCTTCCCACTGGTTGTTTGGGTTTTGAAAGTGTTTTTTTAATGGGTTTGGTTTATAAACTCCTTCTTGTGTAATCCTGCGGGGCCCTTTCTTAAATTGTATTTTCCAGTTAATGTTTGCTACATAAGTGTAAAGTGTGCCTTGACCTCCCCCCATGATTTTTTCCCGGGGTTTTTGTAAATTTATATAACTCACTGGAAGTATATCAACCCCCATGCACCGAAATGATTTTTTTTGTTTTTAATGTATTCCCTTTTTTTCAAAAACCCTTTTTCCTTATGAACTTTTCCAAAAAGGGTTTCGCTTGTAAAAGATCTTTAACAGTGTAAAAATTTTCTTGTCCCCCTTCAGCACCAATTTTTTACAACTCTTTTCCCGCTGTCTCACACATGTTGTCCCGTTTTTGGTGTGTCTTAAACCCTTGGACTTTTTACAGCAGTTTTTTTCCCTTTGTTCTTTTCTCCATTTCAGGAATCGTTTCCCGGGTTTTTAGAATTCCACTGTCCGATGTCTGACTGGCTACTGTTTTCAATTTTTACAGAGGTAAAGACTGTAGTTTTTATGTTTTAAAAAATGCTGTTTTAAAAGACAATTTTACACATAAAACATCCCACAAAAACCCCCATACATAAATTTTTGTTTGTGTTGTGGCTGTGCAGTCCCCTTGCCCCTTTACTTTCAGCTGTGTCACATCCGCATTTGTGATCCACACGATTTAAGTTAATTTTTAGCCCAATTTTATCTTTCATACTTTCATCTTGGGGGGTGTAGAAATCCTTCTAAATATTTTTAGCTTTTTCAACACCAAACCCTTTCTAAAACACCCCCCTTTGGGAAAAGAGATTTGTGAAACACCCCACTGTAAAATTACACGTGTCCCCCGATCAAAGTTTACTTCACCTGGGGAAAAAAAACACCTGTACAAAGGGGTCCCACATTCCAGCAGCAACAGTAAAAACAACTTTTTTTTTCATGGACATTTTCCAGTGTTGTTTTCAGTTGCAAGTACAGGCATGTCCAACAGTCCCTATTTTTTTCCCCTGCAGAATGCCCCTACCCTTGGGTTTTCCTTCTTGCACTGAAAGTTTCCCCATATTCCCCAGATGTCCCGTTTTTGGAAAACCCCCCTTGTCTCAGGGAGGGGCTTGGGGATTTTCATTTTAGTCACAGCATCTCTGTTTTTACAGCTGGGTTGACCTCGCTGAACAGTCCTCTGCCTTTATTTTTTGGGCCCCCCCCGGGTTTGGGTTGGGCCCCAAAAAAAAAATTTGGGCTGGGAAAAGTACGTCATCTGCAAAAAAACGTCACATTAAATTGCCATAATCAAGTTGGGGAGGGTTTTATTTTTTTTCTGTGCAAGTTTAAAAAGGTTTTAGCAAATGTTATGTAAACGTGTTTAATACTCATGACATGCCCCAAGTTGGGCCAAATTTTTTTCTTCTCTTTTAAAGTTCAACACTAGATTTATTTAATTTTATGGTCCCCTTTTTTCCTATAAATGATTCAACCCAAAAAACATAAAGCTTTGGGGGCCCGTTTTTTTAATTTGTTTTAAAATTTCTACCTGCACTTAAAGGCCTTAATCTTTTAAAAGTGGAACAGGTTTTTAAAATGTGGCAAGATGTTTTCCCCCCAAACCCACAGGGGGTCTTGGGTTTTCAGTTCCAACCCTCTTTGATACTTAATTTTTAAATTTTTACGTCAAACTGGGGAAAAAATGCAAGGTTGGGAATCAAAAATCAGAACAAATTAAAGGGGTTTTTTTTAGGCAAGTAAATTTTTTTATAGTTTTAAACCCAATTTTCCTTTTATATTATGATTTAAAAAAATTTCCAAAAATTTAAAAAACCCTGTTTTTAAAACACCTTTTTAAAAAAAAAGTTGGCATAACCCCCCTTTTTTTAAAAAAATTATTACCTTTTTGAATTTTCACAAGGGGGATTCATCCACAGAACGACATGGCCCACACCCCCTTTTAAATGTTTTTTAAATGGAAATCAATAATGTAGAGACACGGGTGTGCTAAGTGTTTAAGGACAGTGAACAGAATGCACGTGCCCGCACGATTTTTTTTTTTTGTAAAAAATTTGGCTCTGGGCGAGGATGAAATGAAGGAAATTGAGAAAAAAAGAAAAACCAAAGTGTAATTGTTTTTTTAGCTCTTGACAGCATTGTTAAAGTTTACTTTAATGGGCCCTTATTTCTTATGCCCAATTTTTTAGAAATCTTTTACCATCTGTGTATCAGGCTTTTTTAACGAAATATGTGTTTTTTCTAAACCCCCTGTTGTTCTTGTATTTTTATTTTTGCTAGAGATTTTTATGGTAGTTTAGAATTGCATATGCAAAACCTAAAATTGGGGGAAAAAGTTTGGGATGTCGGTTTTTTTTTCCAAAAGGAAGGGAGCTGCATTTTTTGGCTTTCAGAATGTTGGGTATTTGTGATCATATTTTTTACAACCCCCAAACACAGTCATGGAATTTTCTGGATCTTTAACGTGCATAGTTTTTCCTTCTCTTGTGTATTCAAAGGGGAAAGAAGGCACGGCAGGGCTGCACTTGAAGATGACCCGGGAAAAACCCCAAATCTTATTCAACCCAAAGGGTGATGAAACAAATCCATGACTTCATGTACCAAAAAGGGCTAATGGTTTTTTTTGTTTTTAAAAATTGTCTGAGTGCTACACGTCGGTGAGGCCCAAATAAGTAGGTCCAGACCGCACTAAAATTTTTTGGGTTTTATTATTCCCATTTTCACCAGTTTTCGTAACCCATTTTGTTTTTGTTTTGAGCGGGTTTAACCCGGGAGGGCTCCCCGGATTTGAAACCCCAGAAGTGGGACTGCCCCCCTGGTATTTTCCCTCGGGGGTCATGTTTTAGCTTGTTCCCCTTTGGGGCTTGTGGGTGAGTTGGGTAACGATAAAAGAGATGAGTGAATGATTGTGAAGATTAGGAAGGTTTTTCCAAAAATAGAACTTTGTTGTTTGAATAATGATCAAAGAAAAAACCCTTTTTTGAAAGACGATTTATGAATTGTAAATTGTAAATTTTTAAAAAAAGTTTGGAAAAAGGAATTTCCCAGTAAAATAGTGCTATTACACTTACTACTACTACAAATACTACTACAACTACAATACTTTTCACTACTACTACACACTACTAAACTACTACTACTAAACACACTACTAACACAAATACTACTTTCTAAATACTAAAATACACTACTAATACAAATACTTTTACTTCAATAACAACAAAAGCAAATAACAATTAATAATAGCAAACATCATTATCACCTCTTTAAACCAAACATCGGCATCATCATCATTTATCATCATTCATCATCCCCATCATATCAAAAAAATAATTTTTCAAAACCAAAAAACCTCATCCCAAACCATAATGAAACGTAAACAAAATAATTTTTAAAAAGGTTTTATAAACCAAAATCTTTTAAGCAAAATTCCCGAAAAAAAAAACTTCTTTTATTTTTAATGAGGGGAAAACAGTTGTTGGAAATCAAAATTAATTTGCTTCAGGTGTTTTAATGAAGATAAAAATAGACTGGGTCATGACGTATCTTAGGGAAAAGAAAACACAACCGTCATAATTTTTTGGGGTTTTGTGTAAGAAAGCCCTGCTGACTGATAATTTTACCTGGGTGTGTGGTTTTGTGGGTGTGTTGGGGTTGTGGGTGTGTGTGTGTGTATGTGTATGTGTGGTGGTGTTTTGGGGGTGGTGTGTGTATGTGTGGGGGTTTTGTGGTGTGAGTGTGTGTGTTTTTGGGGTGTGGGTATTTGTGTGTGTATGTGGGATGTGTGTTGGTGTGTGTTGTGTGTTGTGTGTGGGGTTTGTGTGGGGTGTTTGTGTGTGTTGTGTTTGTGTGTTTTTGTGTGGGGGGTTGTGTATGTGTGTGGTGTGTGTGTATTGTGTGTGTGTGGTTTTGTAGTGTGTGTGTGTAAGGGGTAAGTGTGGTGTTTTGTGTGGGTGTGTGGTAAAGGGGTTTTTTGGGGTGTGTTTGTTTGTGTGTTGTGTGTTTATGCGTGTGTGTGTGTGTTTTCTGTGTTTTTTGTGTGTGTGTTTTGGGGTTTTTGGGTTGGTTTTTGGGGTGTGTGTATGTGTTGTAAAAAGGGTGTGTGTGGTATTTTTAAAG
>CM054168.1:34044941-34062441 GCA_028751875.1 Rapana venosa
TTCTACAATGTCACTAGAGGCATCTGTGTGTGTGTATGTGTGTGTGTGTGTGTGTGTGTGTGTGTGTGTGTGTGGTGTGTGTGTGTGTATTGTGTGTATGTGTGTGTGTGTGTGTGTGTGTGTGTGTATGTGTGTGTGTGTGTGTGTGTGTGGTGTGTGTGTGTGGTGTGTGTGTGTGTGTGTGTGTGTGTGCATGTGCACCCATGTATGTGTGTGCGTGTGTACGCATGCGTGTAGAGTTCACGCCTATGCATGTATGTATGCTTGCGTGCTTGCGTAGATGCCAGTTTGTGTCAAAGACTACGTCAAAGTAAAACTTTTATTTTCAGATGGTACATTGAATACAGTGATTTTGCATATTTTTTTATCAAGCCATCTATGTCACAGAAAAAAGATAAAAAAGATAGTATATATTATGTGTGAATGAATGTTTGTGTGTGCGTGCATGCGTGCACGCGCACGCATGAATGCAACCGCACACACGAACACACACACACACACAGGTGTTGGTAAGTACATGGGCGTACCCACGTGCCCCTGTGTTTACCCTCCTGTATGGATAGGCCTATAGATGGCTGTCACCATGTTGGAGTTTACTTTGTGTATTGGCAGAGCAGACAGATTGTCTGAGTCTGTGATAGGGATGTGTGTTGTTTTATGTGGACATGTTTACTTGTTGATGGCTTTGGCTACGTTATTAGCCTAAAAATGTTTATCGGATCTTCGTGTGTGTTCGCGTGTGTGTGTGTGTGTGTGTGTGTGTGTGTGTGTGTGTGTGTGTGGTGTGCGCGCACGCGTGTTTTCACCCCACTCGCACACGGTTACTCATCAGCGATTTTAAGGCTATTTACCAGCCATTCAAGATCCTCTGTCTGTCTGTCTGTCTCTCTGTCTCTGTCTCTGTCTCTCTCTCTCTCTCTCTCTCTCTCTCTCTCTCTCATCCTTCATCATCTTTCCTCTCTCTCTCTCTCTCTCTGTCTCTGTCTCTCTCTCAACGTCTGTCTGTCTCTCTAACATGGTCTCAGTATGGTGTTTAATTTGCAATGTCAGAGCAAAGCTTCACAATGACCTACAATTGGACTTGACGTAATTCCATCTCCTACTTAACCCCCCCCCCCTTTCCCCAATGAAGACCCATGGTCTGTAAGCTTGTCCTGTGGTTGTGTTTTAGATAATCATGTTGTAAAATATTATTTTGTTTGATTGAGGAGAGGCAGCCTGATTCCAATAAAGTTAAGGGGGGGGGGGAAGGGGGGGTAGTAGGGCTGTACCTAGCAATGTCTGCCATGATGAGCAGCGTGTCAATGAGAGCGTGTGCGTAAGACTGATGGAAGATGATTTTTTCGTTTTATCATTAAGTTGTTAATTTATTGTTAAGGGGGATAGCGGGATTAAGGAATGGGAATAGGGCTTGGAATTCTGTGATGTTTAGCTAGAAGATTTACTATTATTTGTGTGTATGATTGAGTCATAATAAAATAGTGTTTGTTTCATCTGGCTTGTGCTGTGCTGAATCGTGCCTGGAAGGATTGAGCTCCCTTTCCTTGGACAACGATCTGTCCCGACTCCGAACAGATTCCTGCAGGGATCCGGGCGGCTGCCGTGATAGAGTACAGCCCTGTCAAGTAGTCTCAAAGCCTTGACACTTCCATAACAGCATTATTACATTATCTTCATAATCCTTAATCATGATATAATCAAAGATTATTCCAATTTGGCGGATCCAGGTGCTCTGTTCTCATGGTGACCTCACATTTAGTTTCCCCATACACTTCTGTGCCTGTGAGGAGTTTGTGTCAGAGCTTTAAGGGTTGGAGGTTTGCGAGGAAAGTTCGTTTGAGAGACGTTGTCGTGGTTGCCACATTGACCGGGCAACACTCTCAGTCTGGCTCCACAATTGAGCTTAAACTGTCGTTAGTAGGGGGCTTAGTAGGTGTTAGTCCTGCGTGTGTGAGGTCAGAACAGGCACCGTGAAACACTGCCTAAATGACTCTGCAGCAATGCAGGGCCAAACTGGCTGGTGGCTCTACAGTGACATGACAATGCTGGGCTCCCTGTGGACGTTCTATGTCAAAGACGGGACATTACGAATCTGGGAAGGATTAGGGAGAAGATATGGAAATGAGCGGCGTATGAACAGCAAGACAGGAATGTCACAGAAGATGAGGCAGCAACAACAACAAAATAAAATAAAATCACAATACATAGGCCTTGTAATAACGTCAGCTAGAGTCCTCTGTGTGTGTGTGTGTGTGTGTGTGTGTGTGTGTGTGTGTGTGTGTGTGTGGTTTATGTGTGTGTGTGGTGGCGTGTGTGTGTGTGTGTGTGTGTGTGTGTGTGCGTGTGCTGTGTGTGTATGTGTGTGTGTTGTGTGTGTGTGTGTGTGTTTGTGTTGTGTGTATGTGTGTGTGTGTGTGTGTGTGGGGTGTGTGTGCGTGTGTGTGTGTGTGTGTGCGTGTGCGTGTGTGTATGTGTGTGTGTGTGTGTTTGTGTTGTGTGTGTATGTGTGTGTGTGTGTGTGTGTGTGCGCGTGAGTATAAAGGGGCAGACATGTATTGTGTGCGAATGAGTACATATGTGCACGCGCATGCATGTGTGTGCGTGCTTGCGTGTATACGCACATATGTGTTTGTGTATGTATGTGTATGCATGCGTGCACGTGCACGCATGTGTTTGTGTATGTATGTGTTTTGCATGCGTGCACGCGCACGCATGTGTGTGTGTGTTGCTGTGTGTGTGTTTGTGTGTGTGTGTGGGGTGTGTGTGTGTGTGTGTGTGTGTGTACGCGCGCGCGCGCGTGTGTATGTAGGTGTGTCTGCGTGTCTTTGTGTGTGTGGGTGTGTCATTGTGTTTGAGTGGGGTTTTTTCATGCACACAGGTGAGCTAATACCTGCACGTACCCTCATGCGCCTGTGTTGACCCTCCTGTATGGACAGGCCTATAGATGGCTGTCACCATGTTGGAGTTTACTTTGTGTATTGGCAGAGCAGACAGATTGTCTGAGTCTGTGATAGTGATGTGTGTTGTTTATGTGGACATGTTTACTTGTTCACTGCTTTGGCTACGTTATTAGCCTAAGTGTGTTTGCTTCTAAGTAATTTAGTTCACACTCCTATTGTTATTCTGATCTTTGTGTGCGTGCGCGTGCGTACATATAAATGTGTGTGTGTGCGTGCGTGCGTGTGTGTGTGTGTGTGTGTGGTGTGTGTGTGTGTGTGTGTGTGTGTGCACGTACTCTCGCATGAGTGCTCATCACGATGTTATCACTATTTACCACCCATTCCAGATTCTCCCTCACTCTCTCTCTCCTCCCCTCTCTCTCTCTCTCCCCATCTCTCTCTCCCCTCTCTCTCTCTCTCTCTCTCTCCCTCTCTCTCTCTCTCTCTCTCTCTCTCTCTCTCTCTTCTCTCTCTCTCTCTCTCTCTCTCTCCATATTTCATGCATCACCAAAGGCTACAATACCACACACACACACACACATGCGCGCGCACACACACACACACACACACACACACACAAACACACACACAGACACACACACACACAGACGCACACTAGATACACACAGAGACATGTACACCACACACACACACACACACACACACACACACAACGCACACACACATACATACACACAAACAAATCAGCAGATATTTATGGTAATCACTATTCACGCCATTGTACAGTCAAAAACCATTAAAACATGTTTTTTATATAGACATCTTTTATTTTGAAATCTGAAGTAAACTAAATAAAAAACAAAACAATAAAAGACATTAATAAAAATGAAAATGTTAAAAGAAGCTTGTAGGCACATAGCTTTATATAAGCATAATTCATAAAAATTAACATTAGTTTTATACCTCGACACACAATGTTTCAAGTTACAGAACAAACGACTGCAGGTGCTCCACTTATTCGACAGGAATCATCCTAAACCACGTTAACCCTAACAGAATTAGTCCAAATGCAATGGACATTTTGAAAGCTTGATATAAAGTCAAGGAAACATATGTCTACTACTGCTATAGATGGCAAGCGCCTGGAAATATTTATTTTGGAATATAATCATTTTTTATCAGATTGTGAAAATAAAAATCTGATTTTCATTCAGTGTTTCTGTCCCCAGATGTATGACGTAGTTACTATATACAGTATATCGCCAATACACCTATGTTAAAATGAAAATTTAAAACAAGCACAACAACAAATCATATGAAGATAATGGGCTGGGGAAGTGTGCCTTTAAACTTCAAATTTATTTTATTTGATAACTGGTAGTTTTCAGCTTTATTACATAAATTGAGGGAAATAATAAAACGCACAATGCAACGTACAATGACAAATAATGACATATACAAAGGCTCAGTGGAGAAAGTGTCTTGTTCAGCTGGATTAACCTACCATCCGCAGACTTTGTTCATTTTTGCATGGCATTGGATCATTTAAAACCAAATATCTTGGCTTATCGTGTGTTCTTGTTTCTAGATGGACGGCACAGGTGTTGTGTACTCAGTGGTCATATGCTGTAATGTCCAACATAACATTAAGTGCGCATTTCAGCTGTCATTTACTTGTGCTACTTCTGTTTAGTGCACTTTTGTTTGTGTCTGACTGAACTGACTGTTCCACTTTGTGATGTTCTGACATTATGTACATAGTGACCACTTTCTGCTTGGATTATCCTGTGTCAGTTTCATGGGCTGTGGGGAAAGACCCTCATCCATAGTGTGAACATTACTGTGTTCACTGTTTTGTGTGAACCAGCGTGTGTCTTCTTAAATGTCCGTTTTGGGTGAACTTTTTTCCACAGACTCTACATGTGTATGGCTTTTCTCCTGTGTGGGTTCTAATGTGGCGATTTAAATCAGGTTTATTGGCAAATGGCTTATCACAATGTGTGCACTTGTATGGCTTTTCTCCTGTGTGGGTTCTAATGTGGCAAGTTAAATGAGGTTTATCGGAAAATGTCTTATCACAATGTGTGCAATTGTATGGCTTTTCACCTGTGTGGGTTCTAATGTGGCGAGTTAAATCAGATTTAGTGGTACATGTCTTATCACAATGTTTGCACTTGTATGGCTTTTCTCCTGTGTGGGTTCTAATGTGGCCAATTAAAACACGCTTTGTGCTAAACGTCTTATCACAAAGTGTGCACTTGTATGGCTTTTCTCCTGTGTGGGTTCTTATGTGGTCAATTAAAATACGCTTTGTGTTAAACATCTTATAGCAAAGTGAACACCTGTATGGTTTTTCTCCTGTATGTGTTCGAAGGTGGCAAGTCAAATGACATTTTTGAATAAATGCACTCTTACAAAACGTACATTTGTATGATCTTTCTCCCGTGTGGATTCGCATATGCGTGTTTAAACTGTTCTTATACTTGAATGCCTTGTCACACTCTGAACACTTGTAAGGCCTTTCCTCCATGTGGACTTGAAGGTGCTCTTCTAGATTACTTTTTCTACCAAACGTTTTTCCACAGTGTTCACACAGATAAGAATTGATCCTGGTACAATCAGTCATGTCTCGCTTTGAAGAAGTCTGTGAACCCTGAGTTGTGCCACACTCAGCAACCTTAACCTTACCTAAATCATCAGGTATAAAGGTGTCAATTTCCTCTCTATAATGGCGCTGTGCAGTCATTTTGCACCTTTCTTGTATTTCATCTGTCAACGTTTCTATTGTTTCAAAGATGTCCCCAGTTGGCTTTGTATTGATTATTGCTTCATCCCTGTGGTGTAATGCTTCGTCACAGTCCTCTTTCTGTATATTCCTTCTGTGCCTGGATAAACTCCCTTTTCTAGTAGTTGCTCGTTCACTGTCAGTGAAACTGTGTGTCTTGTCCTCTGTATGAGCTTGTCTGTGGCTGTGTAAATTGTATTTTACACTGAGAGTCTTTCCAAAGTAAGAGCACTTAAATGGATTTTGCATTTGATGAGTTCCCCTGTGTCTGTCAAAATCAGATTTCCTTTTGAAACTTCTTCCACAGTCCGTGCTTTTGTATGACTTATCTCCTGTGTGAATTGACACATGCTCTTCATCATTATTTTTTCACTGTCAGTTTTCTCACTATTATCACACAAGTGTTTTCTTTGAGCTGTGTGCTTTACCAGTAGACTGTTGCCAGCAGTGTTTTGTTCAGTGATTTCTCCACTGTCAGGAATCCTTTCCAGGTTGACCTGCCTTCTACCCTCTGATGTCTGACTGGATGATGTACACATTTCACAGAGGTTTGATTCTGATCCCGAGTGAGCTAAACGATGTTGGTTATAAGCACATTTACAGATAAAATTTCCACCACATGTCGAGCATGGATATTGTTTACGCTGTATTTGTATTTTCCCTGTTGCTTTTCTTTCAGCTCTGTCACACTCGTCCTTTGTGATGTGAATATAATCAGTTCTGTTGTGCCCAGAATGTCTTCTTTGTTTTTGACTGAGCTGTGTAAAAATCTGCTTATGTTATTCTGAATGTCTTCAACGCCAAGCCTGTCTATAACACTCCTTGAGAACAGGGATCTGTGAACACATATAGTGAACTCACATGTGCTATAGGTCAGTTTGACTTCACCTGAAAAAGAAACACCTTTATGAAGGATCCCATATTTATCAGGAGCAGGGATGTTTTCTTTTCTATCATGAATATCTGCATGGTCGTTACAGTTACACGTACAGGCAGCGTCAACATGTCCGCTATTTTCTTCTGCAGTGTTCCAGTACACAGTGGGTTCCTGCTTGCACTGAATGTTCTCGTAGTGTCCAGTTGTTTGCTTCTGGAATCCACTTGTCTCAGGCAGGTCTTGGTCATGTCCATGTTCAGTCACACCATCTCTGTTGACAGCTGTTTTGGTCTGTGCTGAAGCTTCTTCTTTCTTTATTCCATATCTGCTAAGTTGCCCCGGTTCATCTTCCAGAACTGAAGTCATCTGCATCAGTAAATAGTTATGATCATTACTAGGATTAAGGTGACATGGCTCTGTTTTGTGTTAAACCTGTTTGAATTTTGAGTGTGTCCTCTGTTTGAATTTAGTGACATGCAAAAGGCTGATGCTGATGCTAAATTCAACTGTTTCATCATACTTTTTTGTTTACCAAAGATGCTAAATCTGTCAAAACAATGAGCGTAAGAATAGCCTGGTTAACATTAATGTTGAATATTGCATTCACTATCTGTCCATGTGGTTTTGAATCCCGTTTAAACTGATTTGTATCATGGAGTTAACCTTAGTGCTGAATCAACCCCTCAAACAACTCTATAGATGAGACTATAAACTCAGGCTGATGTGTAAATGAACACACACTTCTTGTGCACACGTTAAAATATTTTCCTTTCCCTTTAAGCAGTCACTGTGTGGCATTGGGGATGGATAAAAATATGACAATGCTGCATACATACTTTGCCTGCATACAAAAAGCACATGCCTGCTTATTCCACTATCCTTGGAAAAAAAATCACAAAATAAAATAAAAAGTAAATACTTAGCAATGTGCATATTTGTTTTTGGCTCCTCCTCTCTCTCTCACTCCTCTCTCTCTCTCTCTCTCTCGTCTCTCTCCTCTCTCCTCTCTCATCTCTCTCTCTCTCTCTCCTCTCCTCTCTCTCTCTCTCTCTCTCTCTCTCCAATATGTCTGCATTTCCCTTTGTCTATCAATATGAAACAGAAAAATGAATAAACAATGAATCTTAGCAATACTCACTATAACAAAAAAATGTCACTGCACATCTTGAACCAAGACATATTCCTAACAGGTGGTGCTTTAGACATTCCCTGCTGTGTGCATGTAATTATATGAACATCAACAGTTGTAACAATTGTAAAATGTCAATAACTCATTAAAAAACGCCCCCCCCCCCCCCCCCCCACATCCCTCCTCCATCTTATACATCTGTAATAGAGCAATATCAGCATCAACTCCCTGTCATTCATAAACCATCATGTATTTATTGACTTAAACAGTCCAGTCAAAACGGATTGCTAATTGTTGATGAGTAAATAGAATGACCGTATTTTTTGTATATACATGGGGATATGATTAGAAATCCGTACACACGTACAATGCTCGTAACATGTGCTCGGTATTCTGCAAGCATATTTTAATGTTGGACTCTGCTATAAACATCGTTATAATCTTATTTTCCATAATCATACTTTAAATAATCCCATTTTAATATATACTATACCACATACATAGTGGAGTGCATGTGTGTGTGTATGTGTGTGTGTGTGTGTGTGTGTGTGTGTGTGTGTGCATAGCATGTATTATGTGCATGCGTGCGTGTGTGTATGCCTGCATGCCCAAGTGATTGTGTGTGTGTGTGTGTGTGTGGTGTGTGTGTGTGTGAAAATTAACTATAATGACCAAAATTGTGGCAAGTAAGGTCCTCTCTCTCTCTCTCTCTCTCCTGTGTGTCTGTTTGTCTCTCTGTCTAACATGGTCTCAGTATGTTCATTTAACTTTGCTATCACAAAGTTTCACAATGACGTATAAATAGGATTGACGTCATTCCATAACGTCATTATAATAACCCTGCAGCCTTCCCACATTTCCTCCCCCTGAGGGAGGGAAAGCCGAATTTGTGGAACATCTATTTATGTTGGCCGTTCTACTTTGCATATATTATATAAATATATATATATATAATATATATATATATAATATATATATATATATATATATATAATATAATATATATATGCATTGATTAGCACACATGCTGATGATCATGATGGATGGGTGGTCTAGAGGTAACGCGCCTGTCTAGAATGCGAAAAGTCCGGGTCGTGTGTGTGCGTGGTTCGTACCCCGTTTGGGCCCGAAATTTTTCCCCCATCCATTAGACCATGAGTGGTGGCCTGGGCGCTAGTCTTTCGGATGAGACGATAAACCGAGGTCCGTGTGTTACACAAAATTTTCAGCGCACGTAAAAGAACCCACGGCAACAAGGGAGTTGTCCCTGGCAAAATTCTTAGAGAAAAGCCACTCTGATAGGAAAACAGATACAGTTGCAGACAAAAAAAAAAAAGGTAGCGCTGCTCTTGTGGCGATGCGCTCTCCACGGGGAGAGCAGCCCGAATTTCACGCAGAGAAATCTCGTGACCTAAAGTGGTATAAAATAAAAAATAAAAATGCACACCCACCCACACGCGCACATAAACATTCTTTGTGTCCATATAAAAAAACACCATATGATTTTTTTAATTTACATATTTTACTGACAGACAGTGACATATTCCACCAAGAGAACAGGGTAGGGTGTGCAACATTTCCACTTCATCTTCTTTCTTCTACCAGCTCCACAAACAAGACAGCATGGTGCGGGCCATTGTAAAATGACTAGAAAACTTACAGGTATGAAGAGAAACACCTGCACACACAGATAGAAGGAGAAAGAAACACAGGATTGAGAAGCAAATAAAAACAACCCATACCTTGTCAATATGTTCACAGAGACATCCATCCACAAACTGACAGAGGACCACACACCCAGCTCTCACAGTATTTTAAACTGTGTTCATGCAAATGTAGAGCCATGGGTGTGTTCAGTGAACATGATGCACGTGCTGCACTCTTGTGTTATTGTGACTGTGTGGTTTGGTGAAATAAGAAGGAGACAAAAAATCATTCTTGTATAGCTTTTTACATCGTTTTTATGGATAGCTGCCTTTGCCATTATGTTTGTCTGCCCATTGCATTACTTCTACCTGTCTATCTTGCAGACCTCATAACTGGCTGCATGTCTGTTTGTCTCATTTTGGTTCCTTGGCTAAACCTCTGAAGTTTACACATTATGGTGAGATTTTACGTGTGCAGCCATTTTGCCCACCATGTAGGCAGCTGCATTCCGACCTCGGGAATGTAAGCTGTATGTTTCTGTGCTTCTGTAACGCATTGAACACAGAAATGAATTATGAGATATCTGACCTGCATATTTGATCTCCTGCATGTTTATTAAGATATCAAACATTTACAGAGATCAAGAAAGACATGGAAAATGCCAAAAAAGAATGGATTGAGAAACAATGTCCAGAAGAGCCTATCAAATTGTGAAAGAGCTCACACAGCAGAAACAGACAAAAGTCACCAGTATCGAAGACAAAGACCTAAAATGCCTCACAGAGGAGAAATATATCATTAACAGATGGACAGAGTACTGTTCAGAGCTCTACAACCATCAGGCACAAGGTGACCCAAGTGTACTTACAAGTCAGGACTCGTCAGAAGTTGATAACTTTCCTATCCTTCGTGAAGAGGTTGAGACAGCAATCAAATCACTGAAAAATTGGAAAGCTGCAGGCATTGACAACATCCAAGCAGAGCTGATCAAATACGGGGGGAGAAAGTGACAGACATCCTCACAAGAACTTGCAACAAGAGTGGCCAACACCTTGGACCCAATCACTCATCATGCTCCTCAAGAAAGGCAATCTACAGCAATGCCAAAACTATCGAATGATCAGCCTCATAAGCCATGCCAGTAAAGTGATGTTGAAAGTCATCTTGAACAGACTAAAGTCACGGGCAGAAAAGATCATTGCTGAAGAACAGGCAGGCTTCCGCCCAAACAGAAGCACCACAGAACAAATATTCAACCTGCGAGTTGTGTGTGAGAAATACAGCCAGCACCAACAGAAACTATACCACGTCTTCATAGACTTCAAAAAGGCGTTTGACCATGTATGGCACGACGCATTAAGGGCCATGATGAAGAAATACAACATAGGACAATAGATCATTCCATTAAAGAGCTACACACAAAAGCCACCAGTGCAGTGCTTTCCCAAGGCGTAGTTGGAGAGTGGTTCCGTACCTCAGTGGGAGTTCGTCAAGGCTGTCTCATATCACCAACACTGTTTAATGTCTTCCTAGAGCGCATAATGACTGATGCCTTAGAAGATTACACTGGAACAGTCAGTATTGGAGAGCGGATAATCACCAACATCATATTTGCTGATGACATCGACGGACTTGCAGGAAATGAAAAGGAACAAGCCAACCTAGTGTACTACGTAGAGAAAACATCATCCAGATATGGCATGGAGATAAGTGCCGAGAAAACAAAACTCAGTATCTACTCAAAGATTGTTTGCATTTTTATTTTCTCACAGTTCCGTGTAGATTTGTTTAATATAGTAATCCCCAATCCAACTCCCAGAATTCCTTCCCCCCCCTACACTTTCCCCCCTTAATGTGTCTAATATCACATTGTGTGAAGAGACCTAAAATGAAATTAAACACACACCAGATCCAAAGCATGTCAGGGTCTAATATCATATCAACCTATCTGTGGATCAATACTGACACATGCACTGTAGAATTATAGATATATAAACTTTGGTCATATCAGATTTTAATGAGATGAAATATGACATTGACATCTTAATCACCCACCCTACGAACACATGCTAACTGCAACGTAATGTTGGTTTTAATTACCAAAATAAACCCAACATATATGCATGTTTAGATATATGTATATATATATATATATATATATATATATTTATATATATATATATATATATATATATATATATATATATATATAAATGCAGAAAAAGAGAGAGAGAGAGAGAGAGAGAAGAGAGAGAGAGAGAGAGAGAGAGAGAGAGAGAAAGAAAGAGAGAGAGAGAGGAGTTGTGTATATGTGTTGTGGTAGGACTACGTCTGTGTCTATATCATCATGTAGCAAATAGACATTAAAAAATAAACAAAGAAACAGACACACAAACAAACACCCACCCAATCACTTATGAAGAACTACATGCTTTTAAAAAGATTCAACTTTATTGCAAAACAAATAATAAAACACATGGGTTTTTACAACAATAATTTCTAAACCTTAGCTTCACATCCTCGCCTTGGCTAACAGTTTTCGAAAGTGACACACATGCAAGCAGTTTACTGACATCATGATAAATCTAGTCAGTCTGGTAAAACCGTTCAGATACATGGTACACCATCAAAAGTCTGGTCAAATACGTCCAAAAGCAAAATCATTGTAAACAGGGCACCTTTTAGAGCTTTGGATAAAGTAATTTAAAATCAAATGTTTACCATTTCTTAAAAAAAAAAGTGCTTGTACACTGAGTTAAAAACTGTTACAATGACAGGTCAAAACGTTACTTTGAGTTTATAATTCGTTATTTTAGGAGTGTCATAAATACACTTTACATGACGAACATATAAACACACAAACACACATGCACACATGTGCGCATGCACGCACGCACGCATAATAATAATAATAATAATAATAATAATAATAATGTATGGAATTTATATAGCGCTGAATCTTGTAAAGCAACAAATCAAAGCGCTCAGATTTTATTTCATACCACTTTAAGTCATGGCAGATTTCTCTCCGTGAAATTCGGGCTGCTCTCCCCGGGGAGAGTGGGAGAACGCGTCGCCACTTAGCGCTTCGCCACCCTTTCAACCCTTTTTTTTTCTGCAGCTGTATTTGTTTCCCTATCAGCATACACGCGCGCGCGAGCACACACACGCACACACACACACACACACACACACACACACACACACACACACACACACACACGCACACACCTTGTCAAGAAGTATGCAACTTATAACAAATTGGAACATTCGTATCCAGACAGATTCGGTGCTCTAAAAAATGTTTAACCATATCTGGAACTGTTGTTTTTTTCTTGCAAATGGTCATTTGTACTTTCAAGATTATGAATATTATTGACAGGTAAAGAAAACAAATTTGGAGGTTACTTGATTCATTTTACTAATAAAATCTTATTATAAACAGGAGCTTGGACAATTTAAATGTACACTATTTACAGTTTAAGAATAGTACTAATTAAAGATTTAAAAAGATAATACAGAAGTTCCGCCCACAATACAAAACCAATGATTTGGGGAAGAAAAAGCCTACAAACTTCAACATCATGAAATTTACCAACATGAATCTCCATGCTAGCATGTCATCTAACCTGTCTTTTTCAGCTGGCATACAGTATGTTTAGGGATAGATTAAACCAACAATTCTGCCTGACTATAATAATCCACACACAGTATACATGTTTAGCAATCACAATGCATTTCTTGAAGCAGGTTTTACTGTATATTCATAGAATTGTACTTGCATGCATGACAAAGAAACATAACAATCAATGTATAACAACACAGAGCCACGCTATTGTTGTGTTGGTGTTGCAAGAAGGAGATTACCTATGCTTTACAAAAGGCTGTCTGAATGTTTTTGCTTTACAAAAGGTTGTCTGAATGTTTTTATAACACTTTTTTATCTGCATCTTGTAGCCGTCTGTTAATATGTGTTACTTTATCAGACCTGGAAGGTGTTGCCTGTGTTTGACTGAGCTGGATGTCCCACTGAACGTTGTTCTGCAGTCTGTATACTAAGGCCCCTGTCTCGGTGGGTTGACATGTGACTTGTTAACTTACTTTTGCACGCACATCCCATATCACAGATTGGGCATTTATGTGGCCACTGGTTTGTGTGAAGGAGCGCGTGTGTCTTTAAACTTGCTTTATGGGAAAACTTCTTTCCACAGAATGTACACGTAAATGGCCTCTCCCCTGTGTGGGTTCTTATGTGCTTTTTAAATAGTAATCTGTGGTAAACGTCATATCACAATGTTGGCAATTGTAGAGTCTTTTTTTGATGTGGAGTCGTGTGTGTCTGCTTAGATCTTGTTTGTGCTTGTATGCCTTTTCACACTGTGGACACTCGTATTGTTTTCCTTCTGTATGGACATTCATGTGCCGTTTTAAATCGTATTTTCTTCTGAATATTTTTCCGCATCTGTTACAATGGTAAGATTTTCCGCCTGCACCTACAGCAGTTCCTATATTCTGAGGTGTGTCACTGCTGGTACTGTGAAGCTGTCCTGTAATGTCAGCCATAGTCCCCATGTTCCCAGTGAAGTCAGAGTTGTGTTGAGTCACATCAGTGTAGGGATGGGTGTTATGAGGTTGACCACTATTCCCAGGTAAAGAATGTCTTTTGCCATCACTGTCATAGTAATAAGGGTCAGCATAGCCACTGGTGTCAGACATATATTGAACATTGCCATTGCCTGTTGCAACGTCAGGGTTGACAGTCATGGTGCTGTGTGATGAAGGGCCATCTGTGCTAACTTCTGCATTGCTTGGTTGTCCTGGATTGTCTTGTTGAGCCGGCATCACCTGAAACAACAAGTTGTAACAAATGTCTTGCTATCAGTTTCAAAACGTGTAGTTACTATCAGCACATGAAGCATGCTATCTAATATCACTTATAGTGAAAAGGCATTACAACAAAACAAAAGCATGTCGTGACGTTTTATTCAAAAAATCTATAACTTCATGTTGTTTCTTCTCTGAGACAGTATCATAGATAAAGCTTGTATTTGTCTTGCTTTTAAAGCAATAGTTAGTGTTGTCTTCATTTATGCCTCCAGCGATGTTTCTATTGTGCCTGTTTTGAGGTAGCATACATAGAACATCACATACTTAGTCCCCCACTGACAACAATCACAGCTTTGATGTAGAGTCAGAATGAAATACCTGCCTGGGGTGGTGACCACCACAACACCCCTCCAGCGGTCTTCTCCCATGAACCCGAACCTTGAAAGCTTTGACACAAATCACCACATGCACATAAATGTAACGAACCACACATAATGTACTAAAGACCAGAGGACATAGGCTGCTGACTCAGAGACACTTTGTCTTTGCTTGTTGTTCTGCTGCCTCATCTTTTCACATGTTTCTATCATACTGTTCCCATGCCTGTTGTTTTAATTCTTTTTGCCAATGCATTAATATTCCTTGGGTGGCATTGGTAAGGTCAGAAGAGCAAAGGGAACAGATCAATTTTAATCTGCCATGAGGCCGCCAACCAGAGAGACCCTGCATTGCTTATGGTTCATTTTGGTAAAATTCAGTGGCAGTTTGTTTAAACTAACACACTCAGTACACAATCTACTTACCATCAAACTGATGACAGCGACAAATCAGATTAGTTTTACTAAAATTCATCACCTACACTGTAATGTTAGGGAAAACCAAAGCTGAGGTAACCACGAGACTAGAAAAATTGCGGCCACTGAATCCTCATGTATTTCACTATGATTGATACATGTGGATGACACACGGTACTGTTATGGAAGTGCATGTGTTTTTAGAACACGTGTAGGATCACATCTGTGCAGTGGATGAAGCTTGACTGTGTGGCCAGTCTTCCCAATGTACAAGTAGGAAACGTAACTCACTCAGGGTAGGAGATGCGGAGGTTCAGAAAAATACCTATGCCTCTTGTGGGATTCAAATCCCTGACCAGTCAGTTTGTATCCCAAGGTACTAACGATCTGGTGATACAGCTGGTGATACAGTTTTCTTTTATTGCATGCTAATTAGAGACTTCACATTAACTTTTTAAATTATTTTTTTAACGAAACTTCTAAAGGCTCTTAATACATCAAAACTAGAAATAGAACTTGTCACATAACTATTCACCGAGTTCAATAACTCACCTGTGGAGTTGCTGCATGTATATTCCCAGTGTGGTCACAGTTGATGGAAGCAGTGTTATGCAGGGATCCACTGATCCAGTCTGCACTGTGCTGGTATCCTGTGGCAGTGTCACTGTGCTGAATGGAATCATAGTGTTCAGGCATCCTTTCTCTGTGTTGATGTGACTCAGGCAGGTTGTGATCATGTTCATTTCCGGTGGATTGGCCATACTCCGCAATCAACTCCAGGGCTAGAGAAAACTGCAGCTCTCTTTCTTCAGTGCTGAGTTCACCTGAGGTTGTGAAGGGAAAGTCTTGGTCAGCAGAAGTCTCCTGCAACAGATTAAAATATAACAGACAGGTTGTGAATGAACAGGTCACAATGCATGTGTCATACAAGCACTCCAAGGCTCATTAATAGATTGATTACGCATATGTGTGTATGCATGCGCGCGTGTGTGTGTGTCTGTGTTCGTATGTTCTTTCACCACTATACCATCAAAATTGGCATAATAAAAGCTGTCAGTGTAGTTTCACCTTGTATTTGTGACATTATAAACTGATTGTGAGGAAGGAAAAAGAAAGAAAGTCGTATGAAGGAGACGGAGAACCCAGATACAATATAGAAATTAAGACAGACAAAGAGCACAACATAGAGATATATCTTCTCCATCTTGCTGTTGCACCATTAACACAGTAACTGACAGTGGACCACACACTGACCTCTCACAATACACTTACATGTGCTCCAACATCTGCGGAAGTGTGGGTGAACTCTCTGTGTTATTTGATAGTGAACAAAATGCACGTGGTGCTCGTGAATGTTTCTGTTAACATTTCTGTCTCTCTGTTTTTGCCTCTCTGTCTCCCTCTCTCCGTCCCTCTCTTTTTCTCTCTGTCTCTGTTTCTCTCTCTGTCCCTCTCTGTCTCTGCGTGTCTCTGTGTGTCTTTCTCTGTCTTTCTCTATGTCTCTCTGTCTCTCTATCTCTTTGTCTCTCTCTGTCTCTCTCTTTGTCTCTCTCTCTGTCTCTCTCCCTTTCTCTCTCTCTCTCTCTCTCTCTCTCTCTCTCTCTCTCTCTCTCTCTCTCTCCTCTCTCTCTCTTCTCTCTTACCACTTGATATCAATAATCACAGAATGATCAAGAGAAACTGTGTCTCTATTTTAAGCCAGAAGTATAAGATAACGCCCTTTGCTTGGTTTGAATGTTCAAGGTCTTTTGATAACTTCAAACTGAATGTATGATGAATCAGCATCAGAGTTAATTACAGCATCAAGAGAAGATAACATTAATCATCTATCCAAATACATATTCCATTCTGTTAATAAAATGAATAAATGGCTGCATCATAGTGTGACTTTATTGATATATGTGTTAAACATATCTTTACAAAAAATGTTTCTATGGAGCTGAATATATTTTGATTTATGCGGATTTTGATTATGGTATTGACAATAGTAATGCTGTCTAATATCATTGGTTATCAAGTTCGCTGTCCAAGACATGATCATTGTGGTCATGATTCACCAGAGTCAGTTGTTGGTTTCTTTGTTTGGTTGGTTGGTAAGTTATGTTTTCTCCCACTCACCATAGCACTTTACATACCAGTATTTTGATTCTCCTTCTTCTCCTAAACTTTGTGTATTGAGGTCTATGCCAGTGTATATTTTAAAAACGTACAGAGTTTAGAGTTCAGATTTCTCTCTCCTCTTCTTTTTCTCTCACTTTGTTTCTATCTCTACCTATGTCTCTGTTTCTGTCTCTGTCTTTATTCTCTCTTCCCGCTGAATCTTTTCTCTCTACAGAGTAGAGGAAAACTATAGGAGTGTAGAGAGAAAGTTTGAATGAAAGAAAGAAGGAGAGAAAGAAAGAAAGAAAGAACGAAAGAAAGAAAGAAAGAAAGAAAGAGTGAAAGAAGAAAAGAGATAGAGAGAGAAAGAGAGAAAGAGTGAAAGGAAGAAAGAAAGAATGAATGAATGAATGAATGAATGAATGAATGAATGAATGAATG
>CM054168.1:34067441-34077441 GCA_028751875.1 Rapana venosa
TGTTGTATAGTCATGCTGTGCTTGCTTAAACTGCTTTTTTCAGTTAATGGTCGCTCACAGTAAGTGTACATGTGTGCCTTGTCCCCTGCATGAGTTATTCTGGGCTTTTGTAAATCATATAATTCACCGGAAGTATTTACACAGTCAGTGCACTGAACTGATTTTTCCTCTGTTTGATATGTATTCTTTTTGTCAAAATCCCTTTTCCTGATGAAGCTTTTTCTATAGGTTGCGCATGTAAAATGGTCTTCTACAATGTAAATTTGCTTGACCTCTTCAGCATCAAATTCGTTACTGATTCTTTTCCTACTGCCATTACACATGTTTCTCTTTTGTGGTGTGTGCTTAAACATTGGTCTATAGACAGCAGTTTTTCCTTCAGTGCTCTCTCCATCGTCAGGAATCGTTTCCAGTTTACCTGAATTCCACAGTCCGATGTCTGACTGGCTGCTGTACATTTTTCACAGAGGTATGACTGTAGGCTTGTGTGATCTAAAACATGCTGTTTAACAGACAATGTACAGATAAAATCATCACCACACCTCATACATGTGTTGTGTTTGTGTTGTGGCTGTGCAGTCCCTGTTGCCTCACTTTCAGCTGTGTCATATTTGTCTTTTATGATCTGAATTGATTCAGTTTTGTTGTGTCTAGGTGTATCTTCATGCCTTGCATTTGCGGTGTGTAGAAATCCTTCTATATTATTTTTCAGCTCTACATCAACAAGCCTGTCTAAAGCACTCCTTGAAAACAGAGACTTGTGAACACACACTGTGAATTCGCAGGTGTCCTTGATCACATTGTCCTCACCTGGGCAACAAACACCTGTATAAAGGATCCCACATTCAGCAGCAATAGTAATACAGTCTTTTGTATCATGGATATGTGTGGTGCTGCTACAGTTGCAAGTACAGGCAGTGTCAACAGTACCGCTGTTTTCCGCTGCAGTGTGCCAATACCAAGTGGGTTCCTGCTTGTACTGAATGTTCTCATAATCTCCAGTTCTCTGTTTTTCGAAGCCACTTGTCTCAGCCAGGTCTTGTTGTTGTTGTTGTTGTCTTCAATTTAACGTCTGTTCACTCTTAGTGACATTAGACGAGGGATGTGGAAAATGAAGAGGAAGTTAAAACAGAGAAGGGAATGGAAAGAGAAAAGAATGATTAGGTAACATGTGTGTTGGTATTTTCATGCAACTAAAAAAAAAAGGGGGGGGGGATCTTAAACATGAGTAATAATTTAAATTCAACAAATTGTTAACATGAAATAACTATAAAGTTACTACAACAAATACTCTAATGGGCTGTGCAGTAGACATTTAACAATGGCAAAGGCTAGTTTTGGATTTTTAAATACTGTTTCCACAGACTGCTCACAAAACGTGGGTAAAAAAGGTTTTACAATTGGACACTCAAATATGATGTGAGTGTTGGAAATATGTTCCCCACAGAGACACCTGACATTTTTACAAAATTTTGTTATAAATGCATTTAATTTTATTCTAAAATATAGTGTATTAACTCTTCTCGTAGTTGCGATACTTAAATGTGTTTGAGAAGGTTTTGTTGTGTCTAACTGAACTGACGTTCGCTTTGTGATGTTCTGACATAATGTACATAGTGGCCACTTGCTGCTTGTATTAGTCTGTGTCAGCTTCATTGGATTTGCGGAAGACCCCCATCCATTGTGTGGGCATTACTGTGATCTCTGTTTTGTGTGAACTAGCATGTGTTTCTTAAATTTCCTTTGAGGTTGAACTTTTTTCCACAAATAGTACATGTGTATGGCTTTTCTCCTGTGTGGGTTCTGATGTGGCAAGTTAAATTATAATTATATGCAAATGCCTCATCCCAAAGCATGCACTTGTGTGGCTTTTCTCCTGTGTGGGTTCTTATGTGGTCAGTTAGAACACGCTTTCTGGCAAACGTCTTATCACAACATGTGCACTTGTGTGGCTTTTCTCCTGTGTGGGTTCTAATGTGGCAGCTCAAATTACATTTACTGGAAAATGTCTTATCACAATGTGTGCACTTGTATGGCTTTTCTCCTGTGTGAGTTCTAATGTGGTCAGTTAAAACATTCTTCCTGGCAAACGTCTTATCACAACATGTGCACTTGTGTGGCTTTTCTCCTGTGTGGGTTCTAATGTGGCCAGTTAAATTATGCTTCCTGGCAAACGTCTTATCACAACATGTGCACTTGTGTGGGTTTTCTCCTGTGTGGGTTCTAATGTGGCGGTTTAATTCACTTTTATTGGTGAACCTTTTATGACAATATGTGCATTTTGTACTGTCTTTATCCTGTATGGGTTCGCATGTGTATTTTTAAGTATTTATAATACTTGTATGTCTTCCCACACTGTGAACATTTGTATGGTCTCTCTCCTGTGTGTGATCGAAGGTGGGTAGTCAAAATGCATTTTTGGATAAACGTACTGTCTCAAAAATAAACACCTGTATGGTCTTTCTCCTGTGTGGATTCGCATATACATTTTAAAAGCTTTCTTATATTTGTATGTCTTTTCACACTCTGAACACTTGTACGGCCTTTCTTCTGTGTGGACCAGAAGGTGCTCTTGTAGACTTCTTTTTCTGTCAAACGTTTTTCCACAGTGCTCACACAGGTAAGATTGTTTCTGTGTACTCACATTGGTGTCTCCTCTTGAAGAAGTCTGTTTTGCAAGACTTGTGCCACAGTCAGCATCCTTAACCTGATCCAACTCATCAGGTATAAAAATGTCATTGCCCACCTGGGTTTGAGACTGTGCAGTTCTATTGCAGCTGTCTTTTATTTCATCATTCGGTACTTCTATGTTTCTAAAGCTATACTGAGTTGGCTTTCTACTGGCTGTTGTTTCATTAGTGTTTTCTAATGATTGGTTATAAACCCCTTGTTGTGTAGTCATGCTGTGCCTTGCTTAAACTGCTTTTTTCAGTAATGGTCGCTCACAGTAAGTGTACATGTGTGCCTTGTCCCCTGCATGAGTTATTCTGGGCTTTTGTAAATCATATAATTCACCGGAAGTATTTACACAGTCAGTGCACTGAACTGATTTTTCCTCTGTTTGATATGTATTCTTTTTGTCAAAATCCCTTTTCCTGATGAAGCTTTTTCTATAGGTTGCGCATGTAAAATGGTCTTCTACAATGTAAATTTGCTTGACCTCTTCAGCATCAAATTCGTTACTGATTCTTTTCCTACTGCCATTACACATGTTTCTCTTTTGTGGTGTGTGCTTAAACATTGGTCTATAGACAGCAGTTTTTCCTTCAGTGCTCTCTCCATCGTCAGGAATCGTTTCCAGTTTACCTGAATTCCACAGTCCGATGTCTGACTGGCTGCTGTACATTTTTCACAGAGTATGACTGTAGGCTTGTGTGATCTAAAACATGCTGTTTAACAGACAATGTACAGATAAAATCATCACCACACCTCATACATGTGTTGTGTTTGTGTTGTGGCTGTGCAGTCCCTGTTGCCTCACTTTCAGCTGTGTCATATTTGTCTTTTATGATCTGAATTGATTCAGTTTTGTTGTGTCTAGGTGTATCTTCATGCTTGCATTTGCGGTGTGTAGAAATCCTTCTATATTATTTTTCAGCTCTACATCAACAAGCCTGTCTAAAGCACTCCTTGAAAACAGAGACTTGTGAACACACACTGTGAATTCGCAGGTGTCCTTGATCACATTGTCCTCACCTGGGCAACAAACACCTGTATAAAAGGATCCCACATTCAGCAGCAATAGTAATACAGTCTTTTGTATCATGGATATGTGTGGTGCTGCTACAGTTGCAAGTACAGGCAGTGTCAACAGTACCGCTGTTTTCCGCTGCAGTGTGCCAATACCAAGTGGGTTCCTGCTTGTACTGAATGTTCTCATAATCTCCAGTTCTCTGTTTTTCGAAGCCACTTGTCTCAGCCAGGTCTTGTTGTTGTTGTTGTTGTCTTCAATTTAACGTCTGTTCACTCTTAGTGACATTAGACGAGGGATGTGGAAAATGAAGAGGAAGTTAAAACAGAGAAGGGAATGGAAAGAGAAAAGAATGATTAGGTAACATGTGTGTTGGTATTTTCATGCAACTAAAAAAAAAAGGGGGGGGGGATCTTAAACATGAGTAATAATTTAAATTCAACAAATTGTTAACATGAAATAACTATAAAGTTACTACAACAAATACTCTAATGGGCTGTGCAGTAGACATTTAACAATGGCAAAGGCTAATTTTGGATTTTTAAATACTGTTTCCACAGACTGCTCACAAAACGTGGGTAAAAAGGTTTTACAATTGGACACTCAAATATGATGTGAGTGTTGGAAATATGTTCCCCACAGAGACACCTGACATTTTTACAAAATTTTGTTATAAATGCATTTAATTTTATTCTAAATATTAGTGTATTAACTCTTCTCGTAGTTGCGATACTTAATTGTGTTTGAGAAGGATAACATGAAATAAGGCCATTAGTCTGGCAACTCTTTAAAGATCATTCTTGAGTTGATCTGATTCTCTCCACTTACTCCACGATGTTTGTTCTAACAAACGGTATCCCTCCTGTAGAGATAATGGAACATGCAGTTCTGTTGATTCCAAATGATGTCTTGCCCCCCTTTTTGCAGCTCTGTCAGCCCACTCATTTGAAAAAACTCCAACGTGCGAAGGTACCGAACAAAAGGAGACAGAAATACCTCTTAAACTTAAAAGGTGTATGACATATTTAATTTCAAAAATGATTCTAGATACTTTCTTGGAATTTGGGGATTCGATAGCATACAGTACCGACTTAGAGTCTACACAAAGTAAGATAGGAATGATGGGAAATACAAAATCAAGAATATAGTTAAGAGCCATAAGAATTGCAACAAGTTCGGCTGTAAATATTGAATGATGTTTACCAAGATAGTATGATTTCTCTGTTTTTAGAGCTGGTATGACGAATGCTGAACCAGCTTCATTATTTTCTAAAACTGACCCATCTGTATATACTTTTAAGTTGTCAGAATACGTATTTTCAATAATTATGTGATTGGATATCTGCAACCATGATATTTTGGTTTTCGTTCTTTCTTTCATTAGTACATTCTATATCAAAATTTGCTTTATTTATTTCCCACGAAGGGCATGGCACAACTTCTTTCTGCATTTCTAATTCATAATGATTAAGTTCAGACTTTTGAAAAAGGTCTGATACATAAGTACCAATAGGCGTTAAACACGAAATATGTCTAGCCCTTTTAGGATAATTTGTTTTTGCTTCGACTTCTATTTCACTAGAAACAAAGTTTTCATTTGTTGTGCTGCGTAAAACATATCTGGCACATGAAAGTTGTCGATATTCAGCTAGGGGAAGTTCCCCAATTTCATTATAAGTTGCTACGGTGGAGGTGTGGAATGGTACACCAAGTGCAAGTTTATATGCTTTATAGTCTACACTTGGGAGTCTTTTCAATAAATAATTAGGAGCACTAAAGAAGACTTCTTGTCCATAAGACAGCTTGGACCGTATAAGTGACGTAGCTAAGCATTTCAGAGTGACCATATCTTGTTCCCAAGACTGTCTGGTAACCATTTTAAGAAAATTAATACATTTTCTCGCTTTTGTTAAAATGTATCCAATATGAGCATTCCAAGTCAATTTTGATGTAAGTAAGATGCCTAAAAATTTGACAGTATTTGTGTACTGAATTAGCTCCCCTCCAATCCTAAACTGTGGTAGTGTATCTGGATCACTGCAATTGTTAAAAAGCATAATGTGCGTTTTTTCTGTGGAAAATGTCAGACCATTTTCAAAAATATATTTATATAAATTATCTAACTCTTTTTGGGGACGGGATAGCTCAGTGGTCGGAGCACTCGCTTTCCCCCAGCCAAGTTAAGCAGCGTCGAGCGTGGTTACCAGTTGGATGGGTGACCGTTTGCGCGCCTTGGCTTCAGTACAGTTCCCCCAGTTCACCCAGCTGTAAATGGGTACCTGCCCTCTTTAGGGTCAGGGAAGGTAAAGCAGCGAGGGAGAGGAGATGGGCGCCGCCCTCAATATGCTGGCCCTAGAGAAGTGAGGTCTCTGACGCCTCGCTCCCCTACGACCTTATAGGTTATGGGACTCCTTTACCTTTACCTTTACCTTTTTGATAGATCTTTCTTGTATAATGAATCATCCTCTTTGTTGTACTGCGCTTCATAGCGACATTCATCCACATACATATATCATCAGCATATTGTACTAGGATGATATCTTTAGACATGTTTGTGGGTAGATCATATAACAGTATATTAAACAGAAAAGGGGCTATAACAGAACCCTGTGGTAAACCCATATGGAGAGACCTAGAGTGTGAATATGTATTTCCCTTCTCTCACTTGTATACTTCTGTTACATAAAAAGCTTTTGATATAATAATAAACATGCCCAGATAATCCAATAGTCTTCAGTTTATGCAGTGATTTAGCATGCCAGACTTGGTCGTAGGCTTTTCTGACATCAAAAAATGTTGCAAGTAATTTTTTTCTTCTTGCAAACTGTTGTTTGACTTGTGTGGTTAGTTTAACTAGATTATCAATTGCAGATCTGCCTTTTTGAAAGCCTGCTTGATTGATTGGGACTACGATATTTTTCTGACAATAATACACAATCCTTCTTAGAATGATTCGCTCCATTAGCTTACCTGTGTTAGAAGTCAGTGCTATGGGTCTGTAACTAGTTTTTTCATCTTGGGGCTTTCCTTGCTTATGAATGGGAACAATGATAGACTGCTTCCAGTTAACTGGCATTATACTTTCAGTCCAACACTTTTGAAAAAGTTTATGTAATAGAAAAATGAATTTTTCTGGTAAATGTTTAAGCATTTCATTGGATATGGCATCTAATCCAACAGATGTTTTCTTATTAGGAAGAGAATGTAATACATCTTTTACTTCATTGATTGTTATTGGGGCATTAATGTATTCAGTGTTATTAGAAAGTTGGTCTTCATATTCTGTTTTGTTCTCTTCAGATTTTCTGTACTTACTACTTTTAAGTGAGAGACCTTCAATACGCATGGATTCTGAGAACATATCTGCAAAAGCCTCAGCCTTTTCTGCATTGGATGGAAATTCGTTGTTTTTTAGCTTAATCGGACAAGTTGGTAAAGTCACACCTATTTTTTCATTTCATGAAATTTGTTCCACACTTTTTTAAGATCTGTATGGCTTGATATGTCACTGGAACAAAATGATGACCAATATTGTCGCTTTGCCTGAGCTATGACCATGTTGCTGTAGTTTTTTGTCTGTTTCTGTTTTTTATGGTTTTCTGATGTCTTATTTTTTAGATATATTTTGAACATTAAGCGCTTGTTAGTCACTGCTTCCTCGCAAGCAGGTGTCCACCAAACGTTCCCTGAACACTTTTTGATTTAAGTGATTTAATGATGGGAATTGATAATTGCGCAGCTTGAACAATAGCATTTGTAAAAGTGGAATAAAATTGGTCAATATTATCAGAATCTAAGCTGTTTGTATTGTAGGCAGCAAGGATACTTTTAAACTTCTCCCAATTGGCCTCTTTATATTTAAATTTTGGAATTATGTCTTTTTCAGTGTTACAGAGGGTTGGCATTTCATTAAATGTTATTACAATAGGTAGATGATCACTTCCCAATGTATCATCATTTGTTACCCATGTACATTCTGGAGCAAGAGCAGAAGATATCAAAGACAAATCTAATGCTGATGCTCTGTGAGTACAAATGTCAGGTATGCTCGTGAAACTGCCATCATTTAGTAGGCACAGGCAAGAGTCTGTTATGTTTCTAAAAAACGATTGCAGGAAATGGATATACTTCCTTTATCCCCAAAAGGCGCGTGGGCATTAAAATCTCCTCCTACCAGCCACTCCTGATTATCTTGGAGTGAATGCAGCATTTCTGTATTAGAGTCATTAGCTCCCTTCGGTAAATAGACCGATACGATATTAATGACTAAATCATTTGTAAACTTTACACGTGCTGCACATGAATATGAATCTGGAATGCTATTAGGCATTGGTGAACAACATACATTATAATCTACTCCTTCTTGTATATATATTGCTGTGTTGATTTTATCAACAGCATCTACATGTTCATGTACAGGTGGATAACAGTAACCCTGAAGTTTAGGTAGTTTACATTTCTTTACATTCAGGGCCTGTAACATAAGAACTTGATACCTGTTATTTGAAAGATGTTAAACTAAATATGGAAGATTACTGGAAATTGATCTAGCATTCCACTGCATGATCTTAAGCATTTGTGAATTTTTCAGAGGCATTATACAGTTTTAAACAAAAATGCCAATGCAACCAATAAATAGAGTAAAATATGAATGAACTTGTGTTGAATTAAAAAAGTGCAAGTAAACTAATAATACAATGTAAATTATTTCAATTTAAATCACAACACAATGAAGAGAACTGAAAAATAAAAATAGATAAATAAGTAACTAAAACAGAACAACAAAAACAGTTCCAAATCAGGTGAAACAGTTGCTGTGAGCATAGATTACAGTGTCTATTATCTGTGCTGTAGCTGGTGCAAAGCGTTAAAATACAAAATGTTACCATTCCAAGTGATTGTTCAACATACGGACATTATTATTCTGCCGGATACGTTGTCTCCACCTGCGGCTGTCCTGCTGGTAGAGGTACTGTCCCTGGGTGTAGGCTGGCTGTTGTTGGCGGTCTTCAAAGGCGTAGGGTGGTGGCTGGTACTGGTTCATGCGATGAAACCTAGTTCTGGGTTTCCTCTTTGGTGTTTCCCAAAACAAGGCATGAATGTGCCTGCCAATGTTTCTTGCCAGAATACTTGAACCATGAACGTTAGGATGAAGTGAATCTTTATAATGATGATGTGTGTACATATTTTCATGTGAGGCAGGTCTTGTGCATGTTCATGTTCAGTCACAGCATCTCTGTTGACAGCTGTGTTGGCCTGTGCTGAACAGTCCTCTGTCTTGATTTCTGCATTGCTGGGTTGTCCTAGGTTGTCTGGGAGAACTGAAGTCATCTGCAAAAACAAAATATTATAATAGTTGCTAGAATCAAGTTGACAGGTTGTATTATTTCTACATATGTGATGACTGTTTCGCCACCATGGACACAATCACTCATCATACCCCTGCCCAAGAAGGGAAATTTACGCCAATGCCAAAACTATAGAACAATCAGCCTCATCAGCCACGCCAGCAAGATCATGCTCAAAGTTATTTTGAATCGACTCAAGAAGAAGGCAGGAGAACACCTTGCAGAGGAACAAGCTGGGTTCAGGGCAGGCAGGAGCACAATCGAACAGATTTTTAACTGCCACATCATGATGGAAAAACATCTTCAACATCAGAGAGACCTGTTCCACAACTTCATCGACTTCAAGAAGGCTTTTGACAGAGTATGGCATGAGGGCCTGTGGCAGGTCCTCAGAATGTTTGGCATTGAAGAAGGACTAGTGCAAGCACTATACAACACTGCAAGCAGTGCAGTCCTTCTGAACAATCAGGTCGGAGACTACTTTAAAACCACAGTTGGGGTCCGACAAGTATGCCTGTTATCTCCAGTCCTGTTCAATCTGTTCTTGGAAAACATTATGAGAGAGACCCTACATGACTTCCACTCTACCATCTCCATTGGCGGCAGACCCCTCAACAACTTACGGTTTGCCGATGACAATGACCTCATGGGCGGAAGTAACACAGAGCTGCAAGATCTTACGACCAGACTTGAGAACAGAGCTGGAGCATATGGGATGGAGGTGAGCTCAGAGAAAAGTAAAGTACTTGTGAACAGCATGAGCAATGCCACCGCTAAAATTTACATGAACGGCCAACACCTGGAGGAGGTAGACGCTTTTAAATACCTTGGCGCTACACTCACAAAGGACGGGCGATCGACAACAGAAATCAAAGTCAGAATAGCCATGGCAACATCTTCCATGACAAAACTCTCACCACCATATAGAAAAGTAAAGAGATCAGTTTCCCAATCAAACTAA
>CM054168.1:34082441-34129941 GCA_028751875.1 Rapana venosa
CGATTGAGTCGTAATAAAACATTGTTTGTTTCACCTGGCTTGTGTTGTGCTGAATCATGCCTGGAAGGATTAGACAACGATCTGTCCCGACTCGGAACTGATTCCTGCAGGGATCCGGGCGGCTGCCGCGATAGAGTACAGCCCTGTCAAGTAGTCTCAAAGCACATAAACGTCCGTGACAGCACCATTGCATAATCCTCATAGTCCTTAATCCTGATATAATAATAGATTATTCCAATGTGGCGGATCCAGCTGTTCTGTTCTCATGATGACCTCACATTTAGTTTCCCCACACACTTCTGTGCCTGTGAGGAGTGTGTGTCAGAGCTTTTAGGGTTAAAGGTTCGCAGGGAAAGTTCGTTCGAGAGACGTTATGGTGGTTGCCACATTGACCGGGCAACCCTCTCAGTCTGGCTCCACAATTGAGCTTAAACTGTCGTTAGTAGCGGCTTAGTAGGTGTTAGTCCTGCTTGTGTGAGTTCAGAACAGGCACCGTGACTCACTGCTTAAATGAGCTGCGGCAACGCAGGGCAAAACTAGCTGGTGGCTCTACAGTGACATGATAATGTTGGGCTCCCTGTGGACGTTCTATGTCGAAGACGGGACATTACGAATCTGGGAAGGACTGGGCAGAAGATATGGAAATGAGCAGCGTATGGACAGCAAGACAGGAACGTCACAGAAGATGAGGCAGCAACAGGAAATAGAGGCCTTGTTATAACGTCAGCTAGAGGCCTTGTTAGAACGTCAGCTAGAGGCCTTGTTAGAACGTCAGCTAGAGGCCTTGTTAGAACGTCAGCTAGAGGTCTCGTTATAACGTCAGCTAGAGGCCTTGTTAGAACGTCAGCTAGAGTCCTTGTTAGAACGTCAGCTAGAGGTCTCGTTATAACGTCAGCTAGAGGCCTTGTTAGAACGTCAGCTAGAGACCTTGTTAGAACAACAGCTAGAGGCCTTGTAGAACGTCAGCTAGAGGCCTTGTTAGAACGTCAGCTAGAGGCCTTGTTAGAACGTCAGCTAGAGGCCTTGTTAGAACATCAGCTAGAGACCTTGTTAAAGCAACAGTTACCAGAAAACTACTGTGGAGAAGACCTGCCACACACACACACACACACACACACACACACCACACACACACACACACACACAACACACACACACACACACTCATACACACAAACACACACACATACACACAAACACATACACAGAACACACACACACACACAGAGTTTGCGGTCAGCAGAGATCTCATGTGTAGTTTCATTGTGCTACCCATACATATTAGAACACGTAAAAGAATCCATGGCAAAAGATAGTTATTCTTGGTAAAGTTATGTAGAGAAAAGCCACTCTGACAGGGGAACAAACACAGTTGCAGACAGGAAAAGGAAAAACAAATGGTGGATGACATTTCTCTTGTGGCGAGACACTCTTCCAGGAAAAGCAGCCCGAATTTTAAGCAAAGAAATCTGCGTGACTTAAAGCGGAATAAAAAGCAAACCAAAAAAAAAAACCAATATGCATGCAATCAGAGTTCACACATTCGTAGTCACATAAAAACAACAAACCCCTTCTTTAACATAGAAACCTTTAATTTTAAAAAGACCAAGAAAGAAAAGAAAACCTTCGTAAAAAAATTAATGAAAAGATTAAAGGAAGTTGTAACACACGGATTTATACAAGCATAACTTATAAACCATCAGTTTTAAAGGTCTGCAAACACCATCCACGAGTTTAAATACAAAAGACTGCAGATTGCCCACTTAAATCAGAGCCTCCATCGTTAACTATTGGTGAACTTTACAAAACAAGTCCAAATGTAATAGACATTTTAAAAATTGTATTACAGCGTCAATACGAAAAAAATGATACTGCTATGAATAATATGTGTCGGAGCATTAAAAAAAGAGTTAGTTATTATAGCAGAATCAAAGTAAAAGACCTGAATTAGAATTAGTATTTTTGCCCAAGGATGTATGGCGTAGCTTATATACCTTATATCACCATTAAACTTCTGTAAAAATGAATGTTCAAACTAGCACAACAGCTTGAGTAAAGAATGTTGAGGAAATCTATAAAAAGGAAAGTACAATGTACATTGAAACAGAATGACATACAAACAGGTTCATTAGACAAAGTGTCTTGCTCAGCTGGTTTCACTTATGTCTGCAGAAATTCAAATGTGGACATGACCAGGCATCACAGAAAGTTGTGCATATGAACACTAGCTCTCTGAGTTTATGTTGTAATCTTGTTTTTCAAGATGAATATGACGTGTGCTGTGTAATAGGTTGTCATATGTTGTACTGTCCAAAAAAGATAGTAAGTGCACGTTTCAGCTGTCATTACCACGCCTTTCTTGTTTTCAGTGTAGTTTTTGTATGCGTTTAACCGATCTGAATGTTCCACTCTGTGATGTTCTGACATTGTGTAAATAGTGACCACATTCTGCTTGGATTAGCCTGTGTCAGTTTCATTGGACTTTTTGGAAGGCCCTAATCAATATTGTGGACATTACTGTGATCGCTGTTTTGTGTGAAGCAGCATGTGTTTCTTTAAATTTCCTTTGAGGTTAAACTTTTTTCCACATATATTACATGTGTATGGCTTTTCTCCTGTGTGGATTCTAGTGTGGCGATTTAATTAGAATTATTGCTAAACGTTTTATGACAATATGTGCAGTTGTATGGTCTTTCTCATGCATGTACTCGCATGTGTATTTTAAAATCTGTATCAAACTTGTATGTCTTCCCACACTGTGAACATTTGTATGGTCTCTCTCCTGTGTGTGATCGAAGGTGGCAAGTTAAGTGACACTTCTGGATAAATGCACTGTCACAAAACGTACATTTGTATGGTTTTTCTCCTGTGTGAATTCGCATATGTCTGTTTAAATGGCTCTTATTATTGTATGACTTGTCACACTCTGAACATGTGTGCGGCCTTTCTTCCATGTGGACTTGAAGGTGCTCTCCAAGAATGCTCTTTCTACCAAACGTTTTTCCACAGTGTTCACACAGGTAAGAATTTACCCTTGTACAATCAGTCGTGTCTCCCTTTGGAGAAGTCTGTTTATCCTGAGTTGTGCCACACTCAGCAATGTTTACATTACCCAAATCATCAGGTATAGAGGTGTCATCGTCCTTACCATGATGGCGCTGTGCAGTTACCTGTCTTTTATTCCATCTGTCAACGTTTCTATGGTTTCAAAGCTGCACCTAGTTGGCTTTCTATTTGTTATTGCTTCATCACTGTGGTGTGACGCTTGGTCACAGTCTATCTGTGTACTCGTAATGTGCCTGGGTAAACTCCCTTTGTGAGTAAATGTGTGTTCACTATCAGTGCAATGGTCTGTTTTGTCCCCTGTGTAAGCTTGTCTGTGACTGTACACATTATAGTTTACACTGTGAGTATTTCCAAAGTCAGTACACTTAAATGGGTTTTGCTTTTCATGACTGTGACTGTCAAAATCAGATTTCTTTTTAAAGCTTCTACTACAGTCTGTACATGTGTATGGCTGTTCACCTGTGTGACCTGATCTATGCTCTTCAACATTATATTTGTTACTGAGAGTTTTATGACTGTCATCCCGCAATTGTCTCTTTTGCACTGTATGCTTTGCATGAGGACTGTTGCCAGCAGTGTCTTGTTCAGTGACTTCTCCACAGTCAGAATCCTTCCAGTTTGACCTGCCCTCTACCCTCTGATGTCTGACTGGATGATGTACACATTTCACAGAGGTAATGACTCTAGTCCGGAGTTAGCTATACCATGATGTCTATCAGAAAGGTTACATATAAAATCCTCCCCACATTTCATGCATGTGCTGTTTGTGTTGTGTTTTGCAACTCCCTGTGGGCCTCCTTTCATCTTGTGTCACAGTCCTCTTTTGTGAGTAAATACAATCAGTTCTGATGTGTCTGAATATGTCCCTTCTCTGTTTTTATATTTGCTGTGTAAAACTGTTTCTATACTATTCTTAAATTGTTCAACACCAAGCCTGTCTATAACGCCCCTGGGGAAGAGGGATTTGTGAACATGCACAGTGAACTCACATGTGTCTTGATCATAGTGACTTCATCTGGGAAAGAAACAGTTGTATGATGCATCCCATTTTCATCAGCATCAGTGATGTTTTCTCTTGCTGGCATTCATTATTTAAAATTAGGGAAAAGTGCTGGATCAGACAAAGCATGGGACCTCCACACCCATTTATTTGTTTTACTCTTCAACACTGTTTTTAAAAGACACCCATTCCCCGTTAGTGTGGGACAAATATGTAATCTATGCTGAAGATGACAATGACATCAGAGTGTCCCTCACCAGCATCATCAGCAACATATATACTTTGGGTAAGGGCCAGGTGAAAACAAAGGCCTGTCAATACTTATCTGTAACTCTTATTTAAAATGATTTTCAATCAACCAACCAACCAATCAGCCAATCACTCCCTCAATCAGTCACTCACTCAGTCTCTGACTCAATTACCTACTCACTTACTCACTCAATCAATCACTCACTCAAATCAATCAAACCATCATTCTCTCTCAAGATATCCTGCACAACATAAGACCTGCTCTTCCTCTCCAAAGGGCAGGCTAGTTATGCTGGTGGACAGGGATGAGGCAAGTCACAAAACTGCATCCACACTGGATGAGACTTTAAACCCAGGTCCCATGTGTGAAAGCAGCCAGAATATATCTTGTGTTTACATTAAAACCTGTGCCGCCTTTTGAAAGAGTGGCCGTTGTGTGGCGATGTGGAAAAATAGTTCATTTTGACAAAGCTGCAGGCACACGGGTACTAGATGTAAACAAGCACGATGGAGCTTTTTTCCATTATGATCGGAATAAAGGAATAAAGAGAAAGAAAACAAATGAAGATCGTGTGCACCTCTCCCCTCTCTCTCTCTTGCTCTCCCCCTCTGTCTCTTTATCTCTGTCTCTGTCTCTGTCTCTTTTCTCTCTCTCTCTCTTTCTCTCTCTCTCTCTGCTCTCTCTCTTTCTCTCTCTCTCTCTCACTCTCTCTCTCTCTTACTCTCTCTCTTTCTCTCTCTCTCTGTCTCTCTCACTCTGTGTGCCACCCTCTCTCTCTCTCTCTCTCTCTCTCTCTCTCTCTCTCGTGTTATTAAAATGTTATCACAATGTAAGACAATGTCAGGTTTTTTTTCTATTGTTTTTCTCACCACAATCATACCCGACATTGAGAAAAAATGCAATCATACGATATATACACGAGAATTATGCTTATTGTATCTAAACATGCCTAGCACCCATAGCGGTACATACTGTCTGAGAACAGTTCACAATATTATGCGAGCTTGGTGTGTGGTCCACTGTCAGTTCCTGAATGAATGCCATTGAGGAGACATGGACAAGGTAACTTTTTAATTCTCACCTATCTGCTTCTCTGTCTTTATATCCAGTCTTACCTGTATTGTTCCGTGTGTGTGTGTGTGTTTGTTTGTGTTGTGTGTGTGTGTGTGTCTGTGTCTGTGTCTGTGTGCGCGTGTGTTTGTATGTGTGTGTCTGCATGCACGTGTGTGCGTGCGTACGTGCGTGCGTGCGCGTATGTGTGTGTGCGTGTGTGTGTGTGTGTATCTTCCAGTCACTGAGGTCACACTTACACATACTGCATACGTATGTGTGTGTGTGTGGAGGTGGTGAAGGAAAGGGGATGGGGTGGACAATTTTCACATACCCTCCTGTTGTTTAGCTTTATCTTTTGTATGATACTCTTTGCCAGCAGGCCTGCACAAAAAGCTATCTATTACACTCTTTAAAAGTAACGAGTCTTTCTTTCCTGTCTCTGTGTATCAGTCTATCCCTGTATTTATCTGTCTCTCTCTGTTTGGTCTCTTTCTTTATATCTGTATTTGTGTTATTGTCTCTGTATGTATGTCTCTGTCTCTCTCTGTCCCAGACTCAATCTCTCTCGTAACTCTGTCCCATTTCTTTCTTATCCATTTCCATCTCTAAATATCTGTGCATGCGTGCCTGCATGCCTGCCTGCATGTATTTGTGTGAGTGTATGCATGCGAGCATACGTGTGCGTGTGTGTGGACATTCGCGTGCACGCACGCATATGTGTGCGTGTGTCTTTGAATATAAATGCATACACATCTCAGGATAATTATTGTACATAAGCAAACAAATAAATGAGTATGGAGGTCCCAATGAAAAGGATTTCTGCCTTGAATAGTATATTAAGATCTACGAAAACCACCCCGATCATTTTCTATTAAAGCACACTCATTACATAAGCATAAATCAGACATTCTCCAGTCTGTGTTTTGTATAAAACTTTTATTGTAATAACAGGCAACTGGTTTTCTTTTTTTTTATGACTGACATGAACTGGATGCTAATTATGCACTTGTGTGGTGTTGGTAGTGGTGGTAAATGTGTTAGTGGTGAGCTACTGACATATGAAATCTGCCATCATTGGGTTGTTTTTGTTTTTGCATAGTTCTATATAGATGAGGAGCAGGGGGGTGGTGGTATCTAATAAACGTTTATTGGGAAGCCATGATAATTTGATTAAGAAAAAACACAGACAAAATCAACATCATATTACACTAGTTGGTGTTGCATGAACTATCCCATCAAACAAAAACATGAAATGTATGTCACTAAATCTCAAACAATCACAGGACACATACAAGCGACTCAAACATGTATATGATAAATAATAATCCTGCCATCTTATATCTACTTATTATTCTATTTTTTTTACTGATGCAGATGACTTCAGTTCTGGAAGATGAACCAGGGCGACTTAGCAGATATGACATTAAGAAAGAAGACACTTCAGCACAGACCAACACAGCTGTCAACAGATATGTTGTGACTGAAAATGAACATGACCAAGACCTGCCTGAGACAAGTGGACTCCAAAAGCAAACAACGGGACACTATGAGAACATTCAGTGCAAGCAGGAACCCACTGTGTACTGGGACACTGCAGAAGAAAATAGCGGACATGTTGACGCTGCCTGTACGTGTAACTACAGCCACCATGCAGATATTCATGATACAAAAGAAAACATCCCTACTACTGATAAATATGGGATCCTTAATACATATGTTTCTTTCCAAGACGCAGTCAAACTGATCAAGGACACATGTGAGTTCACTGTGTGTGTTCACAAATCCCTGTTCTCAAGGGGTGTTATAGAAAGGCTTGGTGTTGAAGAGATACAGAATAATATATATAGATTTTTACAAAATACAAATAAAGACAAAGAAGACATATCTGGACACAACAGAATTGATTATATTGATGTCAAAATAGACAATTGTGACACAGCTAAAAGAAAAGCAGTAGGGATAATACAAACACAACACAAACAATACGCATGCAAGAAATGCGGAGAGGATTTTCTTTGTAAATTTTCTTATAAACAGCATCTTTTAGATCAGCCAGGATTGGAATCATGCATCTGTGAAATGTGTACATCATCCAGTCAGACATCAGATGGTAGAAGGCAGGCCAACCTGGAAAGGATTTCTGTCAGCGGAGAAGTCACTGAAAGAAACACTTCTGGCAACAGTCCACTGATAAAGCACACAATGCAAAAGAGACATATGCGGGATGACAGTGAGAAAACACTCAGTAACAAATATAGTGTTGAAGAACGTAGGTCAGGTCACACAGGCGAACAGCCATTCACATGTACAGACTGTGGAAGAAGCTTCAAACTGAAATCTGATTTTCACAGTCACAGTCATGAAAAGCAAAACCCGTTTAAGTGCTCTGACTTTGAAAAGATTCCCAGTCTACAATATATATTGCATAGCCACAGACAAGCTCATACAGGGGACAAGACACATAGTTACACTGACAGTAAACAAACATTTACTCAAAAAGGGAGTTTACCCAGACACAGTACGAGTATACAGAAAGAGGACTGTAACCAAGTGTCACACAACAGTGATGAAGCAATAACCAATAGAAAGCCAACTGGATGCAGCTTTGAAACAATAGAAAAATTGAAAGATAAAATAAAAGAAAGGTGCACAATAACTACACAGCACCATAACGTGGAGGAGGATGACACCTTTATACCTGATGATTTGGGTGAGGTAAAAATTGTTGAATGTGGCACAACTCTGGTAAAAAAGACTTCTTCAAAAGGAGACATGACTGATTGTAAAAGGATGAATTCTTACCTGTGTGAACACTGTGGAAAAACGTTTGGTAGAAAAAGCATTCTTGGAGAGCACCTTCAAGTCCACATGGAGGAAAGGTCGTTCAAGTGTTCAGAATGTGACAAGGCATTCAAGTATAAGAGCCATTTAAACACACATATGCGAAAACACACGGGAGAAAGACCATACAAATGTATGTTTTGCAAGAGTGCATTTATTAAAAAATGTCATTTAACTTGCCACCTTCCAACACACACAGGAGAAAGACCAAACATGTGTTCACAGTGTGGGAAGGCATACACTTATTATACACTCTTAAAAAGACACATCCGAACCAACACAGGAGAAAAGCTACACAAGTGCACACTTTGTGATGAGGCGTTTGCCAGGAAGAATGTTTTTAACTAACCACATTAGAACCCACACAGGAAAAAAGCCATACAATTGCACACATTGTTATAAGTCATTTACCACTAAATCTAATTTAACTTGCCACATTAGAACCCACACAGGAGAAAAGCCACACAAGTGCGCACATTGTGATAAGACATTTTCCGTTAAACCTAATTTAACTCGTCACATTAGAACCCACACAGGAGAAAAGCCATACACATGTAATGTATGTGGAAAAAAGTTCAGTCTCAAAGGAAATTTAAGAAGACACACGCTGGTTCACACAAAACAGAGATCACAGTAATGTCCACACTATGGATGAGGGTCTTCCCAAAATCCAATGAAGCTGGCACAGGCTAATACAAGCAGAAAGTGGTCACTATGTACATTATGTCAGAACATCACAAAGTGGAACAGTCAGTTCAGTTAGACACAAACAAAAATGCACTAGACAGAAGTAACACAAGTAAATGACAGCTGAAATGCCCACTTAATTTCATGTTGGACTTTACAACCTATGACCACTTAGTACACAACACCTGTGACGTCCATCTAGAAACAAGAACAGAAGGTAAGCTATAATATTTGGTTTTTAAATGCATGGATTTCCGTGGCCCCATGCCATACACAAATTAACAAAGTCTGCGATGGTAGGTGAATCCAGCTGAGCAAGACACTTTCTCCACTTAACCTTTGTATATGCCATTCTTTTTCCTTGTACGTTGCATTGTGCGTTTTATCATTTCCCTTAATTCCTGTATTTAAGCTGAACACTACAGGTTATCAAATTAGATACATTTGAAGTTTAAAGGTACATTTTCCCAGCCCATTATCTTGATGTGATTTGCTTTTGTGCTAGCTTTAATCTTCATTTAAACATAAAATTAACGGTGATATACTGTATATAGGAACTACGAAATATATCCTTGGAAAAAGTACTAATTCAAATTCAGGTTTTTATTTTTACAATCTGATCATTAATAACCGTATTTCAAAAATCAAATTTTCAGGAGCTTGTTATCTATAGCGGTAGTAAACATGTTTATTTTGACTTTGTATTAATCTTTCAAAATGTCTATTGCATGAGGAATAGTTCTGTTAGGTTTTACGGGGTTTACAATGATGCCTGTGAAATAAGTGCCATTTCTACAGTCGTTTGTAATTAAACATCTAAAAAATACTTGTCGAGCTATAAACTACTATTGACTTGTATTAGTTATGTTTGTATAAGCCCATGTGTATTTCAACCTCCTTTAACATTCTCATTACTAGTAATGTGTTTTATTGTGCTTTTTATGTTTCCTTAAGATTTCAAAATAAAAGGCTTTCTAAATAAAAAGCATGTTTATTTCTGTATTGAGACTGGACGATGGTGTGAATTGTAATAAGCATGAATATCTGCTGATCTTTGTTGGCCTGTGTGTGGTGTGTGTTGTGTGTGTGTGTGGTGTGTGTGTGTGTGTGTTGTGTGTGTTGTGTGTGCGTGTGTGCGCGCGTGTGTGTGTGTCTGTGTGTTGTGTGTGAGCACAGCCTTGGGAGATGCAAGAAATATGGAGAGAGAGAGAGATAAGAGAGAGAGCGAGCAGGGAAAGAGGGAGGGAGAGAGAGAGAATCTGGAATGGTGGTCCATAGCTCTAAAATCAATCATAAACACCCATACGCTGCGCGCACTCACACACAAAAACACACACACATTATCCAAAAAATAAAAGGAACAACTTTTTTTTAAAAGCACGCACACATACAAAAATAACAAAATTATACTAACAGTATGAACAAACATTTCTAAAAATATTAAACACAATTAGGAATCCATGTAGGCTATCAACGTAGCCAAAAACAATCAAGTAAACATGTCCAAATAAAACAATACATGTCAATATCACAAACTCAGAAAAATAAAACATGTTGCTCTACCTAAACACAAAGTAAACTCCAACATGGGTGACAGCCATCTATAGGCCTGTCCATACAGGAGGGTAGCTTATGGATACCAGGGTGGATACTTCCTCACACATGTATGCCTGAACACACACACACACCATAAACACATAGCATGCACGCATGCACCCGCCCTCCCCCCCCCCCCCCCACACACACATCCACATATTATCAGCCCAGAACTATATATGGCAGGAATTCTGACTAGAGTAGGCTGGGTTTTCAAAAAGACAAATAAACAAACCAAAATCCCCAAGCAAACCCATATGTGGTATCCTGACTATTTTGTTTGTAACCATGTTGTATTTTGAGAAGGTCAGGTCGATTTGAAAAGGAATACCAACGTTGTATCTGTCTGTATGTCTGTCTGTGTGTCTCTTTGTATGTCTGCCTGCCTTTTTATCTGCTGTCTGCATGCATGTATGTAATTGCGCTTCATGGGATGATTAAAGTGTTTTTGACTTGACTTGACTTGACTTGACTTGTTGTAGGTCTGTCTGTCTCTGTATCTGTTCATTTATCTGTCTTTCTCTCCCTCCCTCCCTGCCTCCTCCAGCCCCCCCCCCTCTCTCTCTCTCTCTGTCTCTCTCTCTGTCTCTCTCTCTCTGTCTGCTCTCTCTCTCTCTCTCTCTCTCTCTCTCTCTCTCTTCTTCTGTCTTTCTATATTTCTCTCTCTCTCTTTCTCTTGTGTCTTTCAATCTTTTTTTGTTGTTTTGCATTCTTTCTTTCTGTCTTTTTTCACTCTTTTTTTGTCTTTCTTTCTTTTACTTTTTTCTCACTACACTCATGCATTTTCCTCTACTCTCTAGAGAGAGAGACAGAGCGAGAATAGAGCGAGAGAGAGAGAGAGAGAGAGAGAGAGAGAGAGAGAGAGAGAGAGAGAGAGAGAGAGAGAGAGGGGTAGGAGGAGAGGAAGAAGAGCGAGCAAGCGAGCGAGAGAGAGAGAGAGAGTTAGAGAGAGAGAACTCCGAACGGGTTCGCATAAACATTCACCTTAAGTCACACTACACGGAGTTTGGGGGAAGGAGGAGAATCTACATACTGGTATGTAAAGCTTCATAATACATGGACGGGAAAAAGAACCAGCCAACCAAACAAAGAAACCAACAATCGATTCTTGTGAATCATGGCTGCAATGACCAAGTCTTGGACTATGAACTTGATACATAGTCACATTAGACTGCATCAATAATGTTAATAGCATTCATCAGAATTGGTATAAGTCGAAATGTAATGTATCAATTCACATTGATAGAAACAGCATTAAAAAAAGAAATTTGTAACACACATATCCATTAAGCCTTATTATAAGATAACATATTATTCCTTATATTAAGGGAGTGGAATGTGTATTTGGATAGATGATGACTTTTGTCTCCATTTGATGTTTTAGGTAGCTCTGATGTTGGTTTCTTGTAATATTCTTCTACTTCTTCATCTGCATGTTCAGATGATGGTGCATAGATTTGTATGATGTTGATGTTCTTGGGATTAACTTTACGAAGAACTTGAAGAGACCATTATGAAGATACCCAAGAAAGACATCATCATCATGCAAGGGGATTTTAATGCCAAAGTAGGTCCTGACTCTTACAACCAATGGGCCGAAACAGTTGGTCAGTTTTGAACTGGAGAGACCAACGACAGGGGACTACGTCTGCTGGAGTTTGCCTGCACCCACAGACTTACCATTGCCAATACCCTCTATCCCCACAAGCAGTCAAGAAGGACAACCTGGCATGCTCCGAACGCAAGATCCATAGCCAAATAGACTTCATCTTAAGACCACGGCGCTTCAAATCCAGCATCAACAGAGCCAGAACAAGGACCTACCCTGGACCTGACATAGGCAGCGACCACTACCTTGTGCTGCTGGTATTCAAAATGAAGCTGAAGGAAAACAAACAGCCTGCAAACCCACGTATCAAATTTGACGTGGACAAAGTGAAAGATCCAGATGTCATGGAGATCTTTCAAGCTAAGCTTGGCGGACGTTTTGCGGCATTAACCCTCCTGAACAATGACATCAATGACCTCACCAACAACTTTAATGAGGCAGTCCTAGAAACAGCAGAGAAGATACTCGGTCGTCAGAGGAATAAACACCAGCCTTGGACTACCAATAACATCTTGGACCTATGCGATACAAGAAGAGCACTGAAACCAACCAGGTCTTCCAACCCTAAAGAATACCGGGAGGCCAACAATCTTGTGAAGAAGTGAATGTTAAAGGCCAGAGAGAAGTGGATCAGTGATCAATGTGATGAGATTGAAAAAGCATGAAAGTGGGGAACAGTAAAAAGGCATACGACACCCTGAAGAAACTCACAAAACCACTTCAAACCAAATCATCAGTCATTGAAGACAGCTCCAGAAACCTCCTCACAGAAAGCTCAGCTGCATTGAACAGGTGGTCTGAGTATTGTCAAGAACTGTACAACTACCCAAGCCAACCGAACAAGAGCATAATAGAAGAGGAAGCAGCAACATCAAGAGTACCCTCACCATTACCTATACTGAGGGAAGAAGTTGAAGAAGCCATCCGCAATTTACAATAGGAAAGTCCCCAGGAGCAGACAATATACCAGCAGAGCTGCTCAAGCATGGTGGCGAAAAAGTTATCACACATGTTACAGCTATCTGTCAGAAGATTTGGGAGACAAAACAGTGGCTAACAGAATGGACACAATCACTCATCATACCTCTGCCCAAGAAGGGGAATTTACGCCAATGCCCAAACTATAGAACAATCATCAGCCACGCCAGCAAGATCATGCTCAAAGTTAGTTTGAATCGACTCAAGAAGGAGGCAGAACACCTTGCAGAGGAACAAGCTGGGTTCAGGGCAGGCAGGAGCACAATCGAACAGATTTTTAACTGCCACATCCTGATGGAAAAACATCTTCAACATCAGAGAGATCTGTTCCACAACATCATTGACTTCAAGAAGGCTTTCGACAGAGTATGGCACGAAGGCCTGTGGCAGGTCCTCAGAATGTTGGGCATTGAAGAAGGACTAGTGCAAACACTATACAACACCGCAAGCAGTGCAGTCCTCCTGAACAATCAGGTCGGATACTACTTCAAAACCACAGTTGGGGTCCGACAAGGATGCCTGTTATCTCCAGTCCTGTTTAATGTGTTCTTGGAAAATATTATGAGAGAGACTCTCCATGACTTCCACTCTACCAACTCCATTGGCGGAAGACCCCTCAACAACTTGCGGTTTGACGATAACATTGACCTCATGGGCGGAAGTAACACAGAGTTGCAAGATCTTACGACCAGACTTGAGAACAGAGCTGGAGCATATGGGATGGAGGTGAGCTCGGAGAAGAGTAAAGTACTTGTGAACAGCACGAGCAACGCCACTGCTAAAATGTACATGAACGGCCAGCAACACATACAAAGGACGGGCGTTCCACGACATAAATTAAAGTCAGACTAGCCATGGCAAGATGTTCCATGACAAAACTCACCACCATATGGAAAAGTAAAGAGATCAGTTTCCCAATCAAACTAAAGCTCTACAAAGCACTCATTTAGACTATCCTGCTGTACGGAAGTGAAACCTGGACATTGACTGCTGAAACAGCAAAGCGAATCCAGTCATTTGAAACAAAATGCCATAGAAAACTGCTGGGCATATCCTGGAGAGAACGAAAGACCAATGAATTTGTCAAGAGCCAAATAACACGGCTGGCAGGACCAGAAGAAAAAGCTGAGATGGTTCGGCCACGTCACCCGCCACAACACTCTGCCAAAAACAGTTCTGCAGGGAACACTCAAAGGTGGCAGAAAAAGGGGAAGACAGAACAAGTCATGGATGGACAACATCAGGGAATGGACCAGGATAATTGACTCGGCACTACTGCGCAGAGACGAGGACCGAGATGGATGGATGCGGCTTACCACGGCATCATCTTTCGTGTCTCCTCTACGACCGCCAAGGTCAAGGGACTGATGATGATGATGATGATGATGATGATGTTGGTTCATCATACATTCAGTTACAAGTTATCGGAGGACCTTGAACATTTAAACCAAACAAAGGGGCGTTATCTTATTTATTTGGTTTACAGAAAGGATATAGTTTTTCTTGATCATTCGAACTGTATCTACCAGTATTGATATCAAGTGACAAAAGAGAGAGAGACAGAGAGAGAGAGAGACAGACAGACAGACAGACAGACAGACAGACAGACACAGAGACAAAGAGACAAACGCAGAGAGACAGAATGGTTAGCAGAAACGTTCATGAGCAGCACGTGCATTGTGTTCACTATCAAATAACACAATGCTCACCCACAACTCTACAGATGTTGGAGCACAGGTCAGTATAATGTGAGAGGTCAGTGTGTGGTCCACTGTCAGTTACTGTGCTAATGCTGTGACAGCAAGATAGAGGTGTGTCTTTCTGTTGTGTTCTTTGCTTGTCTGAATCTCTATATCGTTTCTGTCTTCTCCGTCTCCTTCATACGACGTTCTTTCTTTCTTCTTCAACTACACTAAAAGTTTATATAATGCCAAGTTTGATGGTAAAGGGATGAAAGAACATACACACACATGCACACACACACACACACACACACACACACACACACACACACACACACACACACACATACACACACACATACACACACACATACACACGCACACACACATACAACAAACACTCACACACATATGTGAAATCAATCTACTGATGAACCCCAGAGTGCTTGTATGCAGAATGCATTACGACTTGTTCATTTACAACTTGTCTGTTATATTTTAATCTGCTGCAGGAGACTTCTGCTGACCAAGACTTTCCCTTCACGAATCAAAGTGAACTCAGCACCGAGGAAAGAGAGCTGAGGTTTTCTCTAGCCCTGAAGTTGATTGCGGAGTATGGCCAATCCACCGGAAATGAGCATATTCACAATCTGCCTGAGTCACATCAACACAGAGAAAGGATGCCTGAACACAGTGATGTCATTCAGCACAGTAACACTGCCACAGGATACCAGCACAGTGCAGACTGGAACAGTGGATCCCTGCACAATACCACTTCCGTCTACTGTGACCACACTGGCTACACACACACAGCAGATGGACAGGTGAGTTATTGAACTCAGTGAATACATGTGCACCAGGTTAAATATACAGTTTTGATTAGCAAGAGCCTTTATCGTGTTGTTGTGTGAGAAAACATCTCAAGTTATTGTAAAGTCTATCATTTTAAAAAGGTAAAGGTGAAGAGTTCCAAAACCTATAATGTAGTTAGGGAGCGAAGTGTCAGAGACCTCACTTATCTAGGGCCAGCATATTGAGGGCGGCGCCATCTACTCTCCCTCCGCTGTCTTTACCTGTCCTTCCAATAATGTGAGCAGGTTCCATTTTACAGCTGGTGAACTGGGGAAATGTACTGAAGCCATGGGCGCAACACGGTCACGGATACCCATCCAACTGGTAACCCGATAGGACGCTGCTTAACTTGATGGAATGCGAGTGATTCCCGACCAGGTGAGCTATCCGCTCCCTTTAAAGTCTATCATTACCAAGGTAATAATAAAGAAAATTTTTTCAATGGAGCCATGGTGCAGTTGGTCAGTACCTTGGGATATGGATGGAGCTCGATGGTTAGAAAACCCTCTAAGAGGAATAGGTAATTTTTTCTGACTCTCCCCATCTTTCCTACCCTGAAAGTGTAGTGTCCGTTTTCCTACATATGTGATTTGGGATGTCGGGGCCACACAGTCAAGATTCATCCAACTGCCACAGATGTGATCCTACAAATTGTCTCAAATATACACATTGCATTCGAAGTGGCTGTTCAGTCTTGACTCATGTACCAATCATAAACTTTGTCTCTGGTTCAGTGGCCGCACTGTCATATTGTGGCAGGGTGGCCTCAGCTTTGGTTTACATCCCTAAAACCAATGGCGCCTGTGATGAGTTTGAGTCAGACCAACTGAGCTGTCACTGTCTTCAGTTGGGTGTTCAGTAGGTTTGCTAAAAAAAATTGCCACTGAAGTTTACCAAAGTTAACCAGAAGCAGTGCAGGGACCCTCTGGCTGGCGGTCTTCTACGGAGGTTTTACATCTATGAATTTCTATAAATGTCTGACCGTGTGGATGCCAAAGGCAAACCTGATATGGATTGGGAAAAAATATTGAAACACTGACCTTTGAAACAGTATGATATTAGCAATCTATAACTATCATCCATAAGCCACACATATAAGAGCGGGTATTTAGAGATATCGCATTGACAAAGTGATTCTATGTCAGTGCTTAAAAAATGTATTCTGGTCGTATTATAAACCAATACCTGGTTAGGCACACTCAGTGTCTGTGGTGTTTGTGTCTAAGCCTTCAAGTTTTGTTAAGGGGGAAGATGACCTACGGGGTGGGACTGTGGGTGGGGTGTCACCTGTCACGCGCGGTCATTCATTCTGATCTTACATCAAAGCAATGATTGTTGTCAGTAGGGACTACGCTGATAATGTTCTATGTATGTTACCTAATACCGTCACAATAAAAACACCACTAGTGGACCATTCAATAATGACATCCCTGATTTGGCCATAACAATGACTATCATCAAGCGATATGATTTTTGTTGTTTGGTAGTGTCTCAGACAAGTAACTTCATGATACAGTAATAATTTTTTTTTTAAAAAATGTCACGGCATGCATGTTGGTGTTTTTATGTAATGTTTCTTCTCATATAAGTGTTAAAAGACGTCATCACTACAACTGACTGAGAGTAACTACACGTTTTGAAATTGTTTTTGTTGCAATACGCTTCTGTTATTACTTGTGGTTGTTCCATGGTGACGTCAGCTCAAAACAGCAGTCCAGGACAACAAGAAATGCAGGGAAGTCAGCACAGATGGGCACTGAATCAACAGCACCATGACTGTCAACCCTGATGTTCAACAAAACAATGGCGGATGTTCAATATTTATATGACACTAGTGGTTTGCTGACCATTACTACTTTGGACAGTGATGGCATCAGGCTTACTATACCAGGGAATAGGATCACCCTCATAAAAACCAACCATTCTCTTAAACACTGAGTGATATCAACTAAACCCTGACTTCACTGGAAACATGGGGACTTATGGCTGGCACTTACAGGAAGCTTACAGTACCAGCAGTGACACACCTCAGATATGGGAATGCTGTAGGTGCAGGGGGGAAAACTTACAGTGTAACACTTGTGGAACAATCAAATAGAAAAGATTATTTTAAAAAAGCACATTCTGTCCACTCTGAAGAAAGCGATACAGTGTCCACAGTGTGAAAATGCCATACATCCGCACACAGGAGGTCATCTTGAAGACACACTCGACTGCACACTGGAGAAGGGGACTCTACCAATGCCAGTATTGTGATAAGCCCGTTTACCATTAAAACGCGATTTAAAAGGCAAACCAGAACCCCACTGGGGATAGGCCATAACTTGTAATTCTGTGGCAAAGAATATATTTAAAGAAAGCAAGATTAAAACACACCGTTCCTTCACACAACACCAGTGGCCACACAAATGTCCTATCTGTGTGATCAGGATGTGCAAGCAAAAGTCAGTTAACATAGCATGTAATCCCACGAAGAAGACAGTGGCCACAGTATACAGGACAGCCAGGAACAACGTTCAGTGGAAATCCAGTTCAGGTCAGACACAGGCAACACTCCAGGATGATAAAGTAACACCATGTGACAAATGTGCTACAATATGCAGATAGCAAAGCGTAATAAAAAACACACAAACAACTTGTGCAAAGCATAGGTCACTTCCTTCTTGCAACACCAAAACACCAATAACGTGGCCCAGTGTTGCTATACTTTGATTCTTATAAATCTGTGTCATGCACGCAAGTAAAAATTTATAAGAGTGTACAGTAAAACCTGGTTCAATAAATCATTTTCTATGCTAGACATGTAAATTATTTGTGGATTTATTCTAGTCGGGCTGAATTGTTGGTTTAACCTGTCCCTCAACACACTGTATGCTAGCTGAAAAAGACAGGTTAGATGACATGCTAGCAAGGAGATTCATGTTGCGTAAGTTTCATGATGTTGAAGTTTGTTAGGCTTTTTTCTTCCCAACATAAAGTGGTTTTGTATTGTGGCTGATATTATAGTGTTATCCTTTTTACTCTTAATCGAATGTCTTTTTAATGTAAATAGTGTACCTTTGAATTATCAAGCACTTGGTTTATAATCAGATTTTAGTTAAAATGAATCAGTAACATCACATGGTTGTGTGTTATAACAATCAATTTATGCAATGTTCTTGTTAAAATACCAAATAGAGTTCATGTAGAAAGAAAATAAAACAGTACTAGATATGGTGAACATTTTAAGGTGGACCAAATGTTTCCAATGTTTTATTAAGTTACTTTCTACTTGGAAGTGTGTGTGTGTGTGTCGTGTGTTGTGTGTGTGTGGTGTGTGTGTTTTTGTGTGGGGTGTGTGTGTGTGTTGGGTGTGTGTGTCGTGCGCGCGGTGCGTGGGTGTGCTGAGTCGGTTTGTGTGTATGTGTTACGTGTCTGGGTGTGTGCGTACTGTGTGTGTGTGTGTGTGTGTGGGGGGTGTGGTGTGTGTGTGTGTAGCCATTGTGGTGTGTGTGTGTGTGTTGTGTCGCTATTTTGAAGTTAGGTTAAAGCACATTAGCAATGTTATTATCAAAAACAAAGTAGCTTTTAACTGTCATTGTAACATGTTTAAGCTTTGAGTCAGGGTTCCCTGCTTTTCGTGTTTATTTTTTTTTAGTAATGGTGATCATTTTTAAAAAAAAAAGATTTTTCATAAGCTCTAAGAGTGTTATCATGATGTCAGTATGCTGCTTGGATGTGTGTTCTCTTCAAACTGTTAGCCCAAGGAAGAGGACGTGAAGGCTGAGTTTTAGGAAATTATGGTTGTATAAAACCCATGTGTTTTCATCATTGTTTTGCATAAAGATATTTTTTTAAAGCATGTCGTTTATTACTCGTGACTTCTATGAGTGTTTGTCTTGTTTGTTTTGTGCAATGATTATTTACTCACACAGACACACATGCACGGTCTAATGTATTGTGAACAAACACTAATCCACACACAGATATATTATTAGATATATATATATATTTACTTGTGATATATATATATTATTATATATATATATATAATATTATATATATAGAGCGACGGGAGAGAGAGAGAGTGATGAGAGATGTCTGAGAGAGAGAGAGAAGAGATGCGAGAGAGAGAGTATTAGATGTAGGAGATTGAGAGTGAGAGAAGACGAGAGTGAGAGAGAGACTTTGACATGTATATAATATTGGGTTTCATTGTTGTAGTTAAAAACCAACCTTATGTTATTGCAGGTAGCATGCCCACGTGTGGTGAAGTGATGACGGTGTTGATGACAGTTATTTCTTCTCATTCAACTCTTATATGGCCAAGTTTGTTTACAATTGATATAGGAGTGCATGTGTACAAGTATTGATCTAAGTATGGGTTGATATGATGTTAGACCCAGACACGCTTTGTAACTGTGTGTGTGTGTGTGTGTGTGTGTGTGTGTGTGTGTGTGTGTGTGTGTGTGTGTGTGTGTGTGTGTGTGTGTGTGTGTGTGTGTGAGGGGGGGTTGTAGATACACACGCTGTGAGTGTGTGTGTGTGTTGTTTGTTTAAGTACACACACACACACACACAACACACACACACACACCCACACACACCCACAATCACACAAACGCACGAACGCACACACACCCACATAACACATTAACACACAAACACACACGCACGCTACGCACCGCTCCCCCCCCCCCGCACGCACACACTCACACACACACACAAACCACACACACACACAAACACACACTCACACACACACACACAGCATCTGAAGTTAACATCTGTGCCGACCCACTCTACCCCAAAGTCCTTCCCATTGAGACTCTACACAGGTCCAGTGTGGCCGCAAAACCGCAGATCATTTGTGTTGTTTTGCTGATTTACCTAGTTCTCCGTGACGGCCCAGTCCTGCTGCTCCCTCACGCTCATTCCACCCTGCCACTGCCTATCCCAGATCTGTTATGTCTCTTACCCAGGGCGGAAGTCCACCAGGAACCTATCAATATCAGCCGTCGTGGGGCCACCGCAAGAGGAGCCCTTGCACTGATGCTGGTCACTTTGGCGTGTTCAGTGGTGCCTGTTCTGAGCTAACTACGCAGGACACCAATCTACTAAGCCTCCTATAAAGACAAATATTTGCTCAGTGGCGGAGCCTGTCTGAGGGAGTTGCCACCTGAGCTGGCAACCCACATCGTCATTAATGACCGAATTTAAATCTGAAGAGTGGCATAGGGTGGCAATGGCAACGGATGACAACAATTACAAAACTGCATATGTACAGGACTGAATCATAAGGAACATTGTATGCTTATTCGGTATCATCGAAATAAAAAAAGATAGTAAATGAATAATAACATGCACACACATTCACCACACACACACACACACACACCACACACACACACACAACACACACACACACACACACACTAAACACCTACACGCACACAAAACACGCACACACAAACCAAAAAACATACACACAAAACACAACACAAACAACACACACCACACACACTACACAGGCAAACAGACAGCGTGACAGAGGCTATGGGCTGATTGGTTGTCAGGACAATTCAACTTCTCTCCCAGGGGTTCATTTGAAGTCTTGGGTCAATGCGGTGTAGTGTCCTCATCTTAGTGATTCCAGGGGGAGAAGGATCATTGTCTCTCAGGTCAGCTTCAAGTGCAGACCTGCCAGTGGCCTTAATCTCTGTAGTGTACATACTCACATCCAAAGGATTCAGACGTGCTCGTTAACGATCCTTGCATAATCCATGCGTGCATTCTATGTTTAGGACACACCGGACATAGGCAGCTGTACTAGTTCCCGATTGATCGGAGTGCAGCTACGATCCATGGAAGGCAGGAACATTGCGTCACATTTATCTGCCAAAATCTGACAACAAGTGTGTGAACCTAAGAGGTATAGCCAGGAACGAAACAGACTCAGACAGATAAACATAAAATAGCCAGTTAGGAAAGCGTATGATAGACTGACAGATAGAATAATATAGTCAGTTGGAAGCTGGACTTAGACAGACAGATAGACATAATATAGCCAGTTAGGAAGCTGGCTAGACAAAGATAGGACATTATATAGCCAGTTAGGAGCTGGCTAGACAGACAGACAGACATTATTATAGCCGTTAGGAAGATGGCTAGACAGACCAGACATAATAGAGACATTTTGGAGCTGGCTAGTCAGACAGACAGACATATATAGCAGTTACGAAAGCTGGCTAGACAGACAGATAGAATAATATAGTCAGGTTAGGAAGCTGGCTAGACTGCAGATTAGAAAGTATTTAGCAGTTAGGAAGCTGGCTAGGACTGACAGATAGACATAATATAGCCAGTCTAGGAAGTGGCTGACTGCCAGAAAGACATAATATAGCCAGTTAGAAGCTGGCTAGACAGACAGACTTAATTATAGTCAGTTTGGAAGCTGGCTAGTCAGACTGACAGACATATATAGCCTGTGTAGATAAGCTGGCTAGACAGACAGATAGACATATATAGCCAGGTTAGGAAGCTGGCTAGACAGACAGACAGACATAAATTTAGCCAGTTAGGAAGCTGGCTAGACAGACAGACAGACATAATATAGCCAGTTAGGAAGCTGGCTAGGACAGACAGACATAATTAGACAGTTTGGAAGTGGCTAGACGACAGATAAACATCTTTTAGACAGTTAGGAGCTTGGTAGACAGACAATTGACATATATAGTACAGTTAGGATGCTGGCTAGACAGACAGCTAGGAAAGTAACACATTGGCAGATGATGGCAAGGCAGCTATAAATAAAAACGACATTATGAGTTATAAAAAGAATGAAAATAATTACCTTATCTGTATCTGATGATCAACAACAAAGTTTCTTATTAGAGAAAGAGTTGCTAGCAAGTGCTTTCTGTTCTCTGAAACACTCCAGGCTCTACCTCATGCATAGCACAGTTTAAAATACTGTGAGGCCAGGTGTGTTGGTCCTCTGTCAGTTTCTGGTGATTGTCTCTGTGAACATATTGACAAGGTAAATGCTTTGCTTCTCTCCTGTGTGTTTCTTTCTCCTTGTTCCTGTGTGTGCAGGTGTTTCTATTCACACCTGTAAGTTTTCTAGTCATTTTACAATGGCCTGCACAATGCTGGCTTGTTTGTGGAGCTGGTAGAGGAGAATAAGAAGTGATAGTGTGAAATTGGTAGCGCACACCATTCCCTTTCTCTTGGTGGAAATTATGTCACTGTTTGTCAGTAAAATGTTCACAGAAATAAGCATAGTATGAGGACTTTCTTTATACATATAAAGTTTTTTTCCTGTGTAAGTGTGCACGTGCGTGCGCGTGCGTACGCGTGCGTGCATTTTAGTGTGCGTGCGTGCGCGCATGCGTGTATATATATATATATATTATATATATTTTATTTATATTATATTATTATGTATCTTTCTAGCTATAATATAATACTTACATATATATATATTATATGTATAGATAGATAGGATACATAATATATATAATTAAAATATATATATATATATTTATATTATTTTATATAATATTATATATATATATATTATATATATATATTATTATATATATATAACGCCTTGGCGCGCACGCCACGCACACTAAAAATGCACGCACGCGTACGCACGCGCACGCACGTGCACACTTATTTTTTTATATTTTCTCACAATGCATTTACCGATCCGTTTTGACTGTGAATGACTAAGTCAATCAATATATTTTCTATATCGTGGGCAAGAGTGGTTGCTGATAATGCTTGTTTCAAGTTGATTTAGATAAGGCGGTGGGCTTGGTTTGATTAGTTGTTATTGACATTTTTATTTGTTGTAACTATGGTGTTTGTTACCATTGCATTTCACACAGCGGGAGAATGTGGAAATGATACCATCTTTTGGGAGATATCTCTTGGTGGAAGGATAAACAGTGATTGTTTTCTTCCAGTAAGTGTTGCCATATGTTCATATTGCTTATCATTTTTCTTCAATTTGAACGATTCGATTTGAAAAAATGGTGAGATACAAACATACTCTAGAAAGAAAGCTAAAACATCATGCGATGTGTTTTAAGTTATTTTGCTTTGTATTTTTTGTGTATTCTATTGTTTAAAAGGGATGATGGAAGACGCAGGGATGTGACTGTTTAAATGCAACCAACCTATGTAACCAGCGTGTAATTGTTATCATTCATTCCCATTGAAACACAGGGACCTTATTTCTAAAAACGGAATATGTTTATCATGGTACAAGACTGTGTTCATTGTATTGCTACAGGGTTTGGTTTATACTCTCATTCATGATAAACCTTTTTGAGGAGTTGAAATGTGAAACACTAGGTTAACTCAGGGGAAAAAGATCAGTTTAACAAAATACAAAACCACGTGTCCAAACATGACCATCATGCTAACAACACTCTAATAACCATGCTATTCCCACCCATAGTGTTATGAAGGATTTGTTATCTATGGTTAAAGGAAATGTATAAAGAAATAGTAACAACAAAACATCAGCCTTTTCTCATGTCACGTAACCTCAAACAAATGCAGGACACATACACACATCTCAACTTTTATACACGATAAACGACTCCTGTCACCATTCTAGTAATGATCATAACTATTTACTGATGCAGATGACTTCAGTTCTGGAAGATGAACCGGGGCAACTTACAGGATATGAAATAAAGAAGAAAGAACTTTCAGCTCAGACCAAAACTGCTAGTCATCATTGATGTTGTGAACTGAACATGAACATGCCCAAGGACCTTGCCTGAGGCAAGTGGATTCAAGAACCTACGACTAGACAACTATGAGAATATTCAGTGGCAAGCAGGAACCCTCTGTGTAATGGGACACTGCGAAGAGAAAATAGCGGGCATGTTGACGCTGCAATGTGACGTGTAACTACAGCAACAATTCTGATATTCATGATACACAAGAAAACATCACTGCGTCTGATTGAATACGGGATCCTTCCTCAGGTGGTTTTTTCCCAGGTGAAGTCAACTGGATCAAGAATTACGTGTGAATTTAACTGTGATGTATTTACAGATCTCTGTTCTCAAGGGGTTCTATAGAACAAGCTGTGGTGTTGAGAGATACAGACTAAATATACTTTTTTTCTACATCGTACAAATAACAAACAAAGAAGAACATGTCTGGACTACATAAAGTACGAGGATATTAAATATCACAAAAGAGGACTGTAACCAGTGAGGAAGTCCACTGAACACATCACTGATGGCATCAGTGCACTGAATAAAACACACATCACAAAAGAGATATGTGAGTGTGATGAACAATGAGGAAACAGTGCATGGGCCAGGTCACACTAGAGAGGAAAATCCAAACACATGCACTGTCTGATAGATAGAAGCTTTACAAGGATAACCTGGATTTTACAGACACAGGAGAAGTCAATGAAAGCAAAATCCCATTTTAGTTGCTCTGACTTTGGAAAGACTCTCAGTGTAAAATATAAATATGCATAGCAACATTCAAGCTTACACAGGGTACAAGACACAGAACTGCACTGACGGGAACAAACGTGTACTCAAAAAGGGGAGATTACCCATGGCGGAACAAAACCAGTCAACAGAATGAGGACTGTGACCATGTTCACACCACAATGATGATGCAACTGCTAATAGAGAAAACAGCTTGGGGACAGCTTTGAAATTATAGACAATTGAAGATGAATAATGAAAGGTGCACAATAACTGCCTCAGCACCATAAATGTGGAGGACAGTGACACATTTATACCTTTGTTGTTTGGGTGAGGTTATTATTGCCGTGTGTGGAACAAATCAGATAAAACATACTTTCTTCATTAGGAGACATGACTGATTGATACCAAGGATGAATTCTACCTGTGTGAAAAAACACTGTGGAAATCGTTTGGTAGAAATATGCAATCTTGGAGAGCACCTTCAAGTCGACATGGAGGAAGGCCGTTTCAAGTGTTCAGAATGGTGACCAAGGCATTACAAGAATAAGAGCCATTAACACACATATGCGAATTCACCACGCGAAGAAAGACCATACAAACGTACGTTTTTTGCAAGAGTGCATTTCATTCAAAAATGTCATTTGGACTGCCTCCTTCGAAAAATTATAAGGGGAAAGATCCATTAATGGGTTCACAGTGTCGGAAGGCATCACTTATTCTACAAACTTAAAGAGGACACATCCGAACCCACACAGGAGAAAATGCCACACAAGTGCTCACTTTGTGTTAAGACGTTTGCCAGGAAAGAATGTTTTAAACTACTTCATTAGAACACACCCCCACAGGAGAAAAGCCATACATGTGAACATTGTCATAAGGTCGTTTAGCACAAAGCGTGTTTTGATCTGACCACATTAGAACCCAATAGGAGGGAAAACATACAAGGGCACACATTGTGAAAAGTTCTTTACCACTAAATCTGATTTAACTCGCCACATTAGAACTCACACAGGAGAAAAGCCATACAAGTGCGCACATTGTGATAAGTTCTTTACCATAAATACTGATTTAACTTCGGCACATCAGAACTCACACAGGAGATAAGCATACAAGTGCACACATCGGTTGGATAAGTGGCATGTTTTTTTTGCGACTAAATATGATTTAACTTGCCACATTAGAACCCACACAGGAGAACAGCCATACAAGTGCACACATTGTGATAAGGCATTTTCCGCTAAACCTTATTTAACTTGCCACATTAGAACCCACACAGGTGAAAAACCATACACATGTAATATATGTGGAAATAAGTTCGCCCAAAAGGGAAATTTAAGAAAACACACGCTGGTTCACACAAAACACAGAACACAGTAATGCCCACACTTTGGATGAGGGTCGTCCCAAAAATCCAATTAAACGGACACAAGCCAATTCAAGCAGAAAGTGGTTACTCTGTACATAGTGTCAAAACATCACATACTGGAACATTCAGTTCAGTTATACACATATCAAAAATTCCTCTCTCTCTCTCTATCTCTATCTGTCCCGTAGTCTGACGACCGTGGGGGCACCCTCAAAGACTCAGCAACCAGTTCCCTCCATTCTTCTCTCTGTTCTGCCTTTCTCAGGGTTTTGTTGAGTCTAAGGCTTTGTCCATTCGCTGTGTTGTTATCCTCCCAGTCTTCATGGGTCTGCCTCTTCTTCTTCCTCCTTGGACTTGCGGGACTTTTGCAAAAACTGTCTTTGTAATTCCTTGGGATCTTGTGACATGGCCCATACCACTTAAGTTTACGCTTTTTTCACGATCGTTAGAATAGAGGGTTCGTAGGTCCAATGGTTTTTGCAGGATTCTGTTATGCACGCTTTCGTTGCTTTTTGGTCTTTGTAGGAGATGCCAGGAGTCTCCGCGACCGCCATTTCTCATCTCCCACTGCCAGTACTATTCTCTCCAAATCTGCAGGTCAGGGTCCATGTTCACAGGCCATTTCTGAAATATTTGGATGGATGAACTCAAGGGACGCGCATTTAGTCTGATTCTTGTAGATCCAATTCCTAGCACCTCCACCCCCTCCCCATAATATGTAGATACGAATTGTATAGTTTTGACAAAGTGTATTGTCATGTATAGATGATGATCCAATACACCCCCCTACTCCACTCCCCCCGGATTCCTGTTACCGGCATACAATGGCTCCCAGGTACTTGCAGCTCCCCCCCCCATTGTGAATCTGTAGTTCAGTCTTATCTGGTCATTAACCCTGTTTCTCTCAATTGCTACACGCGCCGCAGGAATAAGTGTATGCCCCGGGTTATAACAGCGTGTGTTACCCCCCGCTCCCCCCCCACCCCTTTATTTTGTGTGGCCATCTACAGGCAAGACAATCAGATTATACAGCACATGTACAACCAATCTTGAAAAGATGGACCACTCACATAACAATAAGTCGCTCGCACAGCTTTGAATATGTCGCTCGACTATTCTCCCGTCGCACTCCCCCTTGTACGAGACCACAATGCATTTTTCTGTGGGTGTTAAGTGAAACCAGCGGAAGCAAGACACTATGTGATTAGCTGAGTACGCCATGATGCTGTAGATGTCCAACCCCTCGATTCACACTGTCACACTCCCCCTCCCCCGGCTCATGCCGCTCTTTTATAGTCTTCCTCAAACATTCCTTTACCAGCTAGAAAAATACAGGTTATCAAATTAGATACAATCAAAATAATTAAGCGCATTCCATGGTTCATTACCATCGATGTGATGTCGTCGTTTTGTTATTTTTAATTATCATTTTAATGTGAGTTTAACGTTAGTTTACTATATGTATGACTAAGTAATACATCTTTAGAGAGAAAAAAAAACACACCACTATTTCAGATTCTGGTTTTTGTTGTTTTAAACTCCCATAATAACTTTGTTATTTTAATTCTCTTTTTAAAGATCTGAATGCATTATGGATACCCCAAGTAAGTCATTTTCTTGCCTTAACTTTGTATCAAGCTTGCAAATGTGGAATTTTAATTGGATGGATGTTGTTAGGTTTTATATGATTTACGATGATGCCTCAGTAGAATGTCTTTATTCTTTTTATTCAAACTTTTTAAAATAACTTGTCGAGCTTTAAAAACTATGGTAAAGTTTAAAAGTTATGCTTGTATAAACCCGTATGTATTAAGGCTTCTTTTTAACATTTTCATTATTGCCATAGTGTTTTCATTGTTTAATATTTTACTACTGCTTTTAAAATAAATGATCTCTATTATAATACTTTAAAATAATTAATAATTTATTAATTATAATAATAATAATAATAATAATAATAATAATAATAATAATAATATTATAATAATGATTAATAATGATAATAATAATATAATAATAATAATATTAATAATTAATAATAATAATAATAATTATTAATTAATAATAATAATAATAATAATAATTTTCTGTGATGTGACTGTACAAGGCGTGAGTTGTAGGGAGCATCCTTTATCTGCTGTCTCTGGTTGTTTGATGGCAGCCTACTTGAATTAATGTACAAGTTCACCTTTTGTCGATACTGTTGAATAAAGTTGTTGTAACTCATTATACCAGTGTGGTGTATTGCACGCCTTTCTGAGAGAATAATTATGTATTCATTTTGTTCTCCATCACATAACCATTCAGTCAAAATAAAGTTCATAAATAAAACCAAGTACTAGAAAGGATGAGGGGGCGCTAACAAAATGAACACAAATTATGGTGACCTCCTCACTCTGGAGTTATAGCTCAGTTCAGTTCATCTCTGCCATCACTCTATGCTGCATTCACACATAGTCCTTTGGCTTAAGATAATTTTATAAAAAAAATAAAAAAAACACTTCCCCGTGGGGATGCCGGGGGCTCTGTCGGAATAAATAGCATCCCCACTATCTGGAAATTATGTACAATACATGTCCACGTTTCTATATTTCTCTCTTTATTTCTGTCATTCTCCTTACCTTTCTATCATCTCTCTTGCTTTTTTTCTGCCCTCCCGGTCCATTCTACAACCTTTTTTCAAAAAGACACTTTTAAAAATATCTGTTTTCATTACAAGACATTGTTCTGGTGTTCTTTTGCTCTGGCAGCCAGGTAGTGTGATTTTAACACTGGCACAGGCACACGATGTCAAATCTGCAGTTTTACTTTCCTATGTGGCACTTTTTATGGTTTTTTTTTAAAAACATTTTTTTACTAAAAACATTTAAAATTTTTTAACCTTTTTGTAATTAGGGATGATAATATTAAGCCTGAATGGCTTGCATCCACAGCCAGCCTGGTTTATCAGCCTAGAGAAATTAAATGATTTACATGTTGTGTCATACAATGCTGATTTTTTCCCCAGAAGGACAGTGTTAGATATGCGAAGGTTTTAGGAGGTGTTAGCTTTGAATTTGAAGTATAAGTAACTGAATCAACTGAAAGTAATTGAGGTGACAGCCCTGATATGGCTTTCGTTGTAAGAAGGGCTATAAACAATTTGAGTAAGGAAACAGATAATACACGCACATGTTGTAACATAATATAGGACATGTCAAGTATAGGCATAATGGTAGATGTATCAACTTTGGCATTGATCATGCTATCTTATCTTACTATTTTCACAACACTTTTTAAATCCAGCTCCAAGACATAACCTATTTCAAACTTAGACCCCCCCTACAGTTTATCTATAATTATCTGTCCTTGCCTTCAGGGGACTAAATTCTCATCACCCTGCTTAAGCATATAACTTCTGTGTGTGTATGTGCTGTGTTTAGACTGTGTGTGTGTGTTGTTTGGGTTGGTGTGTTTTTTTTGTGTGTGTGTGTTGGTGTGCGAATTCGTGTGTTGTGTGTGTGTTGTGTGTGTGTGTGTGGGTGTGTTTGTGTTTTAGTGTGTGCGCGCGTGTGTATTTGAAAATTGTTTAACTATTAATCGATTTTGGTTGCATGTGTAGGAGTGGAATGGATGCAAGCCCTTTGATTTGTTGTTTTTTACAAGATATAGTGCTATATAAATTTCATTTATTATTATTATAACTATTATTATTATTATTATTATTATTATTATTATTATTATTATTATTATTATTACTATTATTGATGTCACATTTCTATGTGATATTCAGACTGCTTCTGCCCTGTGTAGCACATAGCCACTGGAGCAAGTCCATCAACGTGTTTTGTCATCCACAGGTGTACTGTGATTTGTTTGTTATGATAATGATTTGTTTTAAATGGTTCTGACAGATTCATTTTCTTTTTGCTCATGACTACTTTACTAGTGCTTAATGAATGTATAAAATGCAAGTGTGGCTGGTTGTCTAAACTGAAAGACTAGCTCCTAGACCACCACGCATGGTCTAGAAGATGGGGAAATATCTGAACTAAATCTGTGACCTGCCATTTTTTAGGACTAACAAAAGCACCACTCCAGCATTCTACCTGTATCAACTTTCACCTGCATTGGTTTCAACGAAACACACACACACAACACACAAAAACACCGCACCGCACGCACGCCACTATGCTTGCACACACAAAACGCAGATAGGCCTAAGTGGTTAGACATTGTGCTCCCAATATGACGGCCCCATGGGTCGTTGTTCCCGTTCAAAGACGATACTTCCCCTGGATGATAATCATCAGTGCAGCTCAACTCTCCAAAAAGTCCTTCGATTAGACTTTATTAAAAACCAGACCCGTGTGCGAACGCACGCCATAACATCTTGCCATACGTTAAATTATTCACATGTGACAATTAGAGAGAGAGAAAGATGAGAGAGAGAGGACAGACAGACAGACTAGACTAGACGACAGACGCGAGAACACAGAGAAAAGAGCAAAACGCAGAGAGGACAGACAATGGGTATGCAGAAACGTTCATGAGCAGCACGTGGCATTTGTGTTCACTAATAAATAACACAATGCTCACCACAACTCTTATCAGATGTTAGGAGCACAGGTCTAGTATAATGTGAATGAGGTCAGTGTGTGGTCACCTGTCATGTTACTGTGCTATATCGCTGTGACAGCATATGAATAGAGGTATGTTTTGTGTCTTCTGTTGTTTCTTTGCATTTTTTGTATGTATCGTGAATTCTCTATATCGTTGCTTTTCCTTCTCCGTCTCCGTTCATACGACGTTAACTTGCTTTCTTCTTCAACTTCTCTAAAATGCTTTATATTAATGCCAATGATTTATGTTAAAGGGATGAAGAATCATTATACACCACATGCACACAACACACACACACACAACACATCACGACACCCACAGCTACACACGCACACACTCACTTACACACACACATACTACTCACCACTACACACGACACACACATTCAACAAAACTCACTCACACACATATGTGAAATTCAATTACTGTATGAACCCCTGAGTGCTTGTATGCAGATGCATTCGACTTGTATCATTTACAACTTAAGTCTTGTTAATATTTATTTTTTAATCTTATGCTGCAGGAGACTTCTGCTGACAAAGACTTACTACTTCACGATATCAACATGTGAATCCTTCTAGCCTTCCGAGGACAAGAGAGCTGAGGTTTTTCTCTAGCCTGAAGTCTGATTGCTGTAGTCATGCCTAATCCACGGAGGAAATGAGCATATTCACAATCTGCCTGAGTAAATCACACTGTGAAGGTTGCACCTGAACACAGTGATGTCATTCGCCACAGTATACTACTGCCACAGGATACCAGAAGCAGTGCAGAATGAACTAGTGGATCCCTGCACAATACACGCATCGTCTACTGTGACCAAACTTGGCTACACTCACTACAGCAGTGCATGGACACAGGTGTCGTATTGAAATCGCAGTGGATACATGTGCACCAGGTTAAATATACAGGTGTTGATGTAGCAAGCGCCTTTATCGTGTTGTTGTGTGAGAAAACATCTCAAGTTATTGTAAAGTCTATCATTTTAAAAAGGTAAAGGTGAAGAGTTCCAAAACCTATAATGTAGTTAGGGAGCGAAGTGTCAGAGACCTCACTTATCTAGGGCCAGCATATTGAGGGCGGCGCCATCTACTCTCCCTCCGCTGTCTTTACCTGTCCTTCCAATAATGTGAGCAGGTTCCATTTTACAGCTGGTGAACTGGGGAAATGTACTGAAGCCATGGGCGCAACACGGTCACGGATACCCATCCAACTGGTAACCCGATAGGACGCTGCTTAACTTGATGGAATGCGAGTGATTCCCGACCAGGTGAGCTATCCGCTCCCTTTAAAGTCTATCATTACCAAGGTAATAATAAAGAAAATTTTTTCAATGGAGCCATGGTGCAGTTGGTCAGTACCTTGGGATATGGATGGAGCTCGATGGTTAGAAAACCCTCTAAGAGGAATAGGTAATTTTTTCTGACTCTCCCCATCTTTCCTACCCTGAAAGTGTAGTGTCCGTTTTCCTACATATGTGATTTGGGATGTCGGGGCCACACAGTCAAGATTCATCCAACTGCCACAGATGTGATCCTACAAATTGTCTCAAATATACACATTGCATTCGAAGTGGCTGTTCAGTCTTGACTCATGTACCAATCATAAACTTTGTCTCTGGTTCAGTGGCCGCACTGTCATATTGTGGCAGGGTGGCCTCAGCTTTGGTTTACATCCCTAAAACCAATGGCGCCTGTGATGAGTTTGAGTCAGACCAACTGAGCTGTCACTGTCTTCAGTTGGGTGTTCAGTAGGTTTGCTAAAAAAAATTGCCACTGAAGTTTACCAAAGTTAACCAGAAGCAGTGCAGGGACCTTGCTGGCGGTCTTCTACGGAGGTTTTACATCTATGAATTTCTATAAATGTCTGACCGTGTGGATGCCAAAGGCAAACCTGATATGGATTGGGAAAAAATATTGAAACACTGACCTTTGAAACAGTATGATATTAGCAATCTATAACTATCATCCATAAGCCACACATATAAGAGCGGGTATTTAGAGATATCGCATTGACAAAGTGATTCTATGTCAGTGCTTAAAAAATGTATTCTGGTCGTATTATAAACCAATACCTGGTTAGGCACACTCAGTGTCTGTGGTGTTTGTGTCTAAGCCTTCAAGTTTTGTTAAGGGGGAAGATGACCTACGGGGTGGGACTGTGGGTGGGGTGTCACCTGTCACGCGCGGTCATTCATTCTGATCTTACATCAAAGCAATGATTGTTGTCAGTAGGGACTACGCTGATAATGTTCTATGTATGTTACCTAATACCGTCACAATAAAAACACCACTAGTGGACCATTCAATAATGACATCCCTGATTTGGCCATAACAATGACTATCATCAAGCGATATGATTTTTGTTGTTTGGTAGTGTCTCAGACAAGTAACTTCATGATACAGTAATAATTTTTTTTTTAAAAAATGTCACGGCATGCATGTTGGTGTTTTTATGTAATGTTTCTTCTCATATAAGTGTTAAAAGACGTCATCACTACAACTGACTGAGAGTAACTACACGTTTTGAAATTGTTTTTGTTGCAATACGCTTCTGTTATTACTTGTGGTTGTTCCATGGTGACGTCAGCTCAAAACAGCAGTCCAGGACAACAAGAAATGCAGGGAAGTCAGCACAGATGGGCACTGAATCAACAGCACCATGACTGTCAACCCTGATGTTCAACAAAACAATGGCGGATGTTCAATATTTATATGACACTAGTGGTTTGCTGACCATTACTACTTTGGACAGTGATGGCATCAGGCTTACTATACCAGGGAATAGGATCACCCTCATAAAAACCAACCATTCTCTTAAACACTGAGTGATATCAACTAAACCCTGACTTCACTGGAAACATGGGGACTTATGGCTGGCACTTACAGGAAGCTTACAGTACCAGCAGTGACACACCTCAGATATGGGAATGCTGTAGGTGCAGGGGGGAAAACTTACAGTGTAACACTTGTGGAACAATCAAATAGAAAAGATTATTTTAAAAAAGCACATTCTGTCCACTCTGAAGAAAGCGATACAGTGTCCACAGTGTGAAAATGCCATACATCCGCACACAGGAGGTCATCTTGAAGACACACTCGACTGCACACTGGAGAAGGGGACTCTACCAATGCCAGTATTGTGATAAGCCCGTTTACCATTAAAACGCGATTTAAAAGGCAAACCAGAACCCCACTGGGGATAGGCCATAACTTGTAATTCTGTGGCAAAGAATATATTTAAAGAAAGCAAGATTAAAACACACCGTTCCTTCACACAACACCAGTGGCCACACAAATGTCCTATCTGTGTGATCAGGATGTGCAAGCAAAAGTCAGTTAACATAGCATGTAATCCCACGAAGAAGACAGTGGCCACAGTATACAGGACAGCCAGGAACAACGTTCAGTGGAAATCCAGTTCAGGTCAGACACAGGCAACACTCCAGGATGATAAAGTAACACCATGTGACAAATGTGCTACAATATGCAGATAGCAAAGCGTAATAAAAAACACACAAACAACTTGTGCAAAGCATAGGTCACTTCCTGCTTGCAACACCAAAAACACCAATAACGTGGCCCAGTGTTGCTATACTTTGATTCTTATAAATCTGTGTCATGCACGCAAGTAAAAATTTATAAGAGTGTACAGTAAAACCTGGTTCAATAAATCATTTTCTATGCTAGACATGTAAATTATTTGTGGATTTATTCTCAGTCGGCTGAATTGTTTGGTTTACCTGTCCCTCTACAAACTGTAGCTAGCTGAAAATGACAGGTTAGATGACATGCTAGCAAGGAGATTCATGTTGCGTAAGTTTCATGATGTTGAAGTTTGTTAGGCTTTTTTCTTCCCAACATAAAGTGGTTTTGTATTGTGGCTGATATTATAGTGTTATCCTTTTTACTCTTAATCGAATGTCTTTTTAATGTAAATAGTGTACCTTTGAATTATCAAGCACTTGGTTTATAATCAGATTTTAGTTAAAATGAATCAGTAACATCACATGGTTGTGTGTTATAACAATCAATTTATGCAATGTTCTTGTTAAAATACCAAATAGAGTTCATGTAGAAAGAAAATAAAACAGTACTAGATATGGTGAACATTTTAAGGTGGACCAAATGTTTCCAATGTTTTATTAAGTTACTTTCTACTTGGAAGTGTGTGTGTGTGTGTCGTGTGTTGTGTGTGTGTGGTGTGTGTGTTTTTGTGTGGGGTGTGTGTGTGTGTTGGGTGTGTGTGTCGTGCGCGCGGTGCGTGGGTGTGCTGAGTCGGTTTGTGTGTATGTGTTACGTGTCTGGGTGTGTGCGTACTGTGTGTGTGTGTGTGTGTGTGGGGGGTGTGGTGTGTGTGTGTGTAGCCATTGTGGTGTGTGTGTGTGTGTTGTGTCGCTATTTTGAAGTTAGGTTAAAGCACATTAGCAATGTTATTATCAAAAACAAAGTAGCTTTTAACTGTCATTGTAACATGTTTAAGCTTTGAGTCAGGGTTCCCTGCTTTTCGTGTTTATTTTTTTTTAGTAATGGTGATCATTTTTAAAAAAAAAAGATTTTTCATAAGCTCTAAGAGTGTTATCATGATGTCAGTATGCTGCTTGGATGTGTGTTCTCTTCAAACTGTTAGCCCAAGGAAGAGGACGTGAAGGCTGAGTTTTAGGAAATTATGGTTGTATAAAACCCATGTGTTTTCATCATTGTTTTGCATAAAGATATTTTTTTAAAGCATGTCGTTTATTACTCGTGACTTCTATGAGTGTTTGTCTTGTTTGTTTTGTGCAATGATTATTTACTCACACAGACACACATGCACGGTCTAATGTATTGTGAACAAACACTAATCCACACACAGATATATTATTAGATATATATATATATTTACTTGTGATATATATATATTATTATATATATATATATAATATTATATATATAGAGCGACGGGAGAGAGAGAGAGTGATGAGAGATGTCTGAGAGAGAGAGAGAAGAGATGCGAGAGAGAGAGTATTAGATGTAGGAGATTGAGAGTGAGAGAAGACGAGAGTGAGAGAGAGACTTTGACATGTATATAATATTGGGTTTCATTGTTGTAGTTAAAAACCAACCTTATGTTATTGCAGGTAGCATGCCCACGTGTGGTGAAGTGATGACGGTGTTGATGACAGTTATTTCTTCTCATTCAACTCTTATATGGCCCAAGTTTGTACATTGATATAGAGTGCATGTGTAAGTATTGATCTACGTATGGGTTGATATGATGTTAGACCCAGACACGCTTTGTAACTGTGTGTGTGTGTGTGTGTGTGTGTGTGTGTGTGTGTGTGTGTGTGTGTGTGTGTGTGTGTGTGTGTGTGTGTGTGTGTGTGTGTGAGGGGGGGTTGTAGATACACACGCTGTGAGTGTGTGTGTGTGTTGTTTGTTTAAGTACACACACACACACACACAACACACACACACACACCCACACACACCCACAATCACACAAACGCACGAACGCACACACACCCACATAACACATTAACACACAAACACACACGCACGCTACGCACCGCTCCCCCCCCCCCGCACGCACACACTCACACACACACACAAACCACACACACACACAAACACACACTCACACACACACACACAGCATCTGAAGTTAACATCTGTGCCGACCCACTCTACCCCAAAGTCCTTCCCATTGAGACTCTACACAGGTCCAGTGTGGCCGCAAAACCGCAGATCATTTGTGTTGTTTTGCTGATTTACCTAGTTCTCCGTGACGGCCCAGTCCTGCTGCTCCCTCACGCTCATTCCACCCTGCCACTGCCTATCCCAGATCTGTTATGTCTCTTACCCAGGGCGGAAGTCCACCAGGAACCTATCAATATCAGCCGTCGTGGGGCCACCGCAAGAGGAGCCCTTGCACTGATGCTGGTCACAATATATGCGGGGGAAAATTTAAAACCTAAAAGGGAAAAATTTAAAAGAAAACACACGCGGGTTCACCAAAACAGAGATCACGTAAGGTCCAAAATAGGGATAAAGGGTCTTCCCCTAAACCCAAATTTGAAGCGGGACCAGGCAAAATCCAACCCAAAAAAGAGGTCACTGTGTACATAATGTCGGGACATCCAGAGTGGAACATCCAGTTCAGTCGGACCATACAGAAAAAACCCTTTAAAACCCCCGGGAAAAGGGCACGGTAATGAAAAGCAAAAACATGAACTTTTAAACTTTTTTGGACTTTACAAAGATGCAACCTATTATACAGCACGGGGTCACATCCCCCCTTGAAAAGTTAACAAAAAAACGAAAGGGAGGGGCTTTTTTAAATGTGCAAAAATTTTTTGTGATCGCTGGTCATGTCCATTTTTGAATTTTATTTGGGGTGTGGGTTAAAACCCGCTGAGCAAGACATTTTTGTCTGTAAACCCTTTTTGTATATGTAAATTTCTTTTTTATTGAAGGCTATTTTGTGATTTTTATAATTCTCTTAAAAATTCTTTACAAAAAATTTTAAATACAGGTTATCAAATAAGAAAAATTTAAAAAGTTCAAAAAGGCATTTTTTCCCACTCAGTCCCTTGATGTGTTTTAGTTGTTGATCTATTTTTAATGTTCTTTTTAAAATTTAGATTAACGTTGATATACTGTATAAGAAAGATACCCCCATAAAATCCTTGGGGAGAAGCAAAAATTCAAATGAAATGTCTTTTACTTTTATGCTGCCAAAATTTGCTTTACTCATTAAAAAAAAAGGTCAGTGTAATTAACCATAGCACAGTAAAACCATGTTCGTCTTGACTTTTATAGCAAGCTTTAAAAATGTGTATTGTATTTGATAGTTATGCTTTTTTAAAGTAAAGTTTACTTGATCCTCTGAAGTAAAGAAAATTTAACTTCATTTTTTTTTGTATTTAAATTTTGGGGGTTTTTTTATTTTTTTTTCAACTTTTAAACTGAAGATTTTTTTCTAAAGCTATGCTTGTAAAACCCTATATGTTTTTTTTTTTTAAGAAACATTTTTATCATTATTATTGTTTTTTTGTTTTGTTTTGTTTTCCTAAATTTTCCTTCTTTTTTTTTTTAAAATTTAAAAAGGTTTTTAAAAAAAAAGGGAGGGAATTTTATGTGAACTATACAAAGGGAAATGAACTGTGAGGGACAAGTACACTTTTTTTTAAATTTCCATTTAAATCAAAAAAATCTCTCTGCGTAAATTCAGGCTGTTTCCTCTACAGAGAAGATTTTTCCCCAAACAAAGCAGCGCTACTCTTTGTTTTTTTTTCATTTTTCCTGCCCTTAACTGTATTTTTTTCCCTTTCAGAGGGGCTTGTTTTACAAAATTTTTGCTAGGGAAAAAACTATCATCTTGTGTGGGTTCTTTTACGTGCACAAAATAAATTATTTGAAAACTCACGGGCCCTTTGGGTTTGGGTTTTGTCTTATCCGAAAACTAGCATGTACCCCACAACCCAAAGACAAATAAAATGTGTGTTGTGTTTTGGGGTGGGGGGGGGGGTTAAAGAAACCCAAACGGGATTAAAAACCACCACACACTTCAGCCCCAGAAGCTTTGCTTTTTTAACCAGTACTTTAGTCTAGACCACCGCCCCATCTAAAATGTTTCCTGCTGACCTTGCGGGGAGTTTACAGCCTTAGGAGAAAAGCAAATAGAGGGGAAAGATAATGTGGAGTGGGGGGGGAAATTTAGGGGCAAAAAATATCCCACACTCCCCGCCCCATCACGCCCCTTGCACGCACACACCCACGCAACACACACGAAAAAAAAACAAAAAAAAAACAGGAATGAAAATGCAGAAAAATTTTAAGCTTATTTTATGTAAAAACATACACGTCAGCGTATCAAAAACATTTCCAGAAAGTAAACATGTCCACAAAAAAACAACAACACAAACCAACCCCACAGAATCAGGCAAACTATTGTACTAGGTATTTGCTAGGGCAACCCAAACTTTCAAAAAAAGTCCATCTACTTTACCTGCCCATACAGGTGGGGCAACAAAAGTTGCAGGGGCGCAGGTGCAGGTACTTCCCCACGAAAGTTAAAAACCCGGGTTGGGAATGCAGCTCCCCTTGAGGGGGGAAAATCAATCATAAAACCAAAAATGTCCCCCAATGTGTCAGCCTTTGAACAAAAAAGGGGAAAAAAAAGGACTATACGCCTCTCTTCTCTCTCTCTCTCTCTCTCTCTCTTCTTTTCTCTCTTCTCTCTCTCTCTCTCTCCTCTCTCCTCTCTCTCTCCTCTCTCTCGCTTTTTTCGGCCCTCCTTCTACGGGCCTTCATAAGTTTTTGGGGGGAAAAAAATTTGGAGGGGGGTTAGAAGCAAAGGGTTTACCACAAAAGGCATCCCAAAAAGCTTTTTGCAACTAGACAATTTGGAAAACCCAGTGCTGGGTTTCCAAATTTAAGAAAAATTTTCTTTTTTTTTTGGCTTTACTTGATTTAACATTTTTTGGTTGCAACAGGGTGTTATGGATGTCAGAAAAAAGAGAAGCTTGGATATTTTTTTTCCCAATACTGGGTCAAAACTATAAAGACTTGAACATAAAAAACCATACATTTTCTTTTAAAACCTTTTAAACCTTTCCATTTCTTTACAGAAAAAACACTCTGTAGTTTCCCGGGAATTCACGCAGTTTTTTAAGAAAAAAAAGTACCTCAAGTACACAAAAGGCTGTACAGTTCCCAATTTTTTTTACGGCGGGCCCATTTTTTGGCCCAAAAAAAGTATTCAAAATTGTCTACTTTGTTCTGCACCCCAAGATGTGTGTGTCCTACCTCCCATATCCGGCGCTGTCCCCTTTTTTTAAACCAAAAATACAAAAAAATTTGCAGTAAATTAAATTCTGTTAGTCTAAAAACTCCCCTCAACATGTGCTTATACGTATGTGTTTTAAAAAAAATAAGTGTGGTCCGCCTGAATATTTCCCCAAAAAACCATCCCCCCGTCACTGTCCCCCAAATCAAAATTTTCCCAACTTGTCAAAAAAATTACTGTAAACCAAGGCTACATTTTCTGAGTGGAAAATTAAAAACTTTATTGAAAAGGGCTTTTGACTAATGCGCATATCTACATTTTTCCAAATATATGCTCATTACTATTTACAAAGCCACTATTTGTGTCCTTCACCAATGCAAGTTACAGGGGCTGTCACAAGGGCAGGTGTCACAGCCCAGTGTCGGCCCGGGTGTTTTTTGGCATGTTTCGAGGTGAAAATGCTGTTTAAAATTTTGAAAAAATCTGGTTTTCTTTGTATTACTGACCCCGTGATCAAAAAAATCTCAAATCATAGCCCCATAAGTGAAGCCTTGGCAAACGTTTGACCCCCAATCATATCAAAACGGGGACAGGAAAGCCCTAATTTCATCGGGTGTTGTTTCTGCCCAATAATGGATCAAAGATTTAAAGCCTTTCACAGCGATTTTTTCCCCTGGCATAATTGTTATTTTTCACTCCTACAATTTAAAAAAAAATTTTTGGGGAACAAACAAAACAAAGTAATCTAAGGCTTTGGAAAATAGTGGCAGAGGAGTGCCCCCCCAGTCGGAAACGTGAAGTCCCTTTCACTGAGCAAGGCCCCTTGTGCGCTGCGCCTTTTCGTCTGCTAAGAAACCAACGGAATGTTATCCTCAGCACACTTTTGACTCATCCCTTTTCCTATTTTATCTCTTTCCCTTTTAATTTAATTCAAAATCGGAAATTTAACATTTTCTTCTCTTTTCGAAAATGTTCCACTTTAGCCAAAATAGCTTCAAATTCCACACGTATATTCCTCCCAAAACGATGCTCAATCTTTGCTTTCCCAAATTTTTTTACAAGAAGCCCTGGGAAAGGGCAAAGCCAAATTTTTGGCCAAATTTTTTGTGAACGGGGGTGTGTACACTGAATTTTGGCCAAATTTCCCTTTCCCTTTGTTTTTTGGTTTACCTCATGGAAGGTTTATTTTATAGTGTGCGTTTTACTTAAACCCTTGTTTTGTTGACCTCAGGGAATGTTCATTCATAGTGTGTGTGTACTAGGGAGGGGCTTGGCAAGAGGGGGAAATTCCCCCCCTACTAAAAGGGCGTCCAGCAGGGGGGATAAATAGATCGGCGAGCGGGGCAGCTGTGGGCTACAGGGGTTTAAAAAAAGGGGGAAAAGTTAACCTAACTGGGAAAAGCCAAGTTATTTTTTAGATGTGGAAATATTGTTTTTGTGTTGCCATCACGCAATAAAAAGGGAATGTATTCCCTTTTTAAAACAATTACCCACTGATGGAAACTTTCAAAGGTTTAAAAATTTCATCCCCCCCCAAAAAAAATTTGAAAATGAAAAAGCCTTATTTGCACCGAAAGTTAACTTGTATTTCTTTTTTTGAATGAAGATTTTCTATATTTTTTCGCCCCTTACATAATGAATTTAATGTAAAAAAAGTTTATAACTAAAACCAATACTAGAGTAAAGGGTGGGGGGGGGGGGGAAACCCCAAAAAAAATGCACTAATGCTGGGTTTTCCTTCTGGGGTTATTTTCTTTGTTCAGTCATCTCCCTAACCCTCTATGGGTTTTCTGCCCCACACAGCATCTGCCTTTTAAATTAACCATTAAAGCAATTTTTAAAAAAATAGGGCAAAAGCTGTACCAAAAAAAGCAAAGTCAATTTAAAATACGTAATTTGTGGGTGTTTCAAAATAGCAAATTTTCATTAAATTCTCCCTTTTTTTTTATACTCACTATACAGTCATGTCAATTTTTATGGGGTATTCCCAAATGCTTTTTGCCTGTTCAGCACCAAAAGCCCCTGGGCAAGGGCCCTCAACGTTTTTTTGATTTATCCACACGTGTACTGTTTTTTTGTTTGGGTATGACAGTGGGTTTTTTACATGGGGTTGACAATTTCACTCTTTTTCTTGCTGTTTTCTACTTTTTATTTGTGACGCTCCAACCCCGAAAAAGGTTTGCTTATCACCTGACCCCCTTTCCTGCTAGGAGTTATTTTTTGGCAGGTTTCGGGTCAGGTTGTTGATTTGGATTTTGATGGAGTAAAAAAAAATAATCACTATTCTACTTTGTTTTTCAAACCCTCAAGTCGTGGGGTTTTTTTCCCAGCATTTTAAAACAAAATTTAAAAAACAACAACAAACCCTATTCTGATATCTACCCCAATCTAAACTTTCTAGTTTCTTTTTAAATTTTTATTTTTCTGCTGTTTTATCATTTTTATTTACAATAACTTTTTCAAAAAACTGTCCTATGTTTAATTGTGTTGTATTTTTGAAAGGCCCTTTTTTTGCAGGCTACCCGCATGACAATAAATAAACATTGACCTCTTGGTGCAAAGCAGCAATTTTGTGGTGGGGCATCACATTCCCCTCTGTTTAATTTTTTGGGTTTCACATGTGGGGCTTTGGGGGGGTTGTTCATCGAAAGACTAGCAAACCCAGACCACCACTCAGGGTTTTGAAGATGAAAAAAAAGTCTGGGGTTCCTCAGGGAAATTAATAAATAACCTTCCAAAATTTTTTAGACAAGCAAAAAACACTGCTTTTCCCGAAATTTTGCTTGTATTATTTTCAAATTGTTGTGGGTTTTCCAGAAACACACACACACATTTCATGTGCCACAGACTTCACATGCATGGGGGATACACCCATACAAACACATATACACGCCGCAAGCATTTCACACACTCCCCACGCACGCCCCGTATGTACACATGCCAGAACAAAGCACACACATTTCACATTTAAAACCCCACACCAACCACAACCCCACACAACACACAAAACCCCACAAACACACACAACACATGCAATTTAAAACCCCACACCCACCCCACCCCACCCCCCACATGCGCTATTGGAGGTTGTGATAAACCTGGGGGTTAGAGGCATGCACTTGTGCTTTATGATCTGTACCCCGGGCCCCAATTCTCATTCAAGAAAAAATTTATTTAGAGTAAACACAGTGTGGCCCCACTTCCCCAAAAGCCTTTCGGCTGAGGGTTATCAACTGAAATCCCATGTGTGAATTCCAAGAACATCTTGGGGCCCTTTATTGGGCCCCCTTTCCCCTTTTCAGAGGGGTAACCATTGTGTGCCCGTAAAGGACGTATAACAAAAATTTACCAAACTGCTTTAAAATGGGGAAAAGGATGTAAAAAAAAAACTGATGAAACATTCCTTTTTCTTTGAAATAAACGAAAACAATAAAGAAAGAATAACATTTTTTTCAAATAAATAAAAACAGACATGCACATGCACACATGCACATACAACAAACAAGTAGTTAACCAAACAGCAAGCTTGCTAGACAGAAAGACAGACCTGATACTTCTGGCAGCCAAAAATATTAACATACAGCTATCCATGAACAATAGTATAAACATCTATCAAAGAATGAACCAATTATGTTAACTTTCTTCACGTTCCTTTACACCCACCTTGACCAAAGTTGGAGCCGTGCAGCACGAGAAGATTGCTCACTGACCTAGAACACTGAGCACACTAATTCTCTGCAGATATCTGAGCACAGTTTAAGCTGTATTAAGAGCTGGGTGTGTAGTCTACTGTCAGTTTGTGGATGAATGTCATTGTGCAAAGATGGAAAAGGTAAATATGTCTGTTTCTTATCTGTTTGTTCGTTTTTCTGTCTATTAATATTGTATAGATCTTGCTGTGTGCATAATTATGTGTGTGCGTGCCATGTGCGGGCAAGTGTGTAAGCACCTGTGTTTATTTATTCTTTATTTCGAGGATAATGGATTAACTCATTGAGGTTCTGCCAAGCTTAAGCTTCGGCACTCCTCTCCTTCACTGTGACGTGCCGAAGCTTAAGAATCAGCAGACTTACGAATGTTTAAAAAAAAAACCACAAACTGATGGTTAACTCAATGGAAAGTACTCTGCCTGTAGGGCAACCATTTTCCTAAACACAGTTGCTTTCCTTCACAATAAGCTTGCCTAAGTTTTTGTCAGTTGGCCAATTTTGTTTGACATGTCAACAAGTGATATCTTTGGGATTTCAGGCACTCCAGTGTTATGATTCTTAAAAAAAATAATCTGTTGTACAAAAAGTGACATCAGATGGTTTCAACCAGCTTCAGGGAACTTTAAATTGGTGAAAAATAATCACATTGCTTCAAGGGGACTAGTTGATGAATAGTTCAAGCCATTTAAGATACCAGCCCTAATTTTCAAAACTTTTTATTGTTCAGTGTTCAGTGACATATTTTGACATTTTGTAAAAAATAAACAGTCATCTATTACAAAACCATGAAACAATCACAAAAGAAGACATTATAAACTTTTCAATGATGTATAATGTGTATGTCATTATTATGTTGGGTAAGTCTGCTGAATTTTTCAAATATAGCCAAAATCACGCATCACCACAAAATGGTGGGATCCATTTCACTGGCCTACTCTTCCAAAAGAGGGAACGGGTTTTAACGTGTTCGTAGGATGTTTTGCCTGCATTCACCCATGGGACCTTGGTGTATGTGTATGTGTGTGTATGTGTGTGTGTGTGTGGGTGGGTGGGGTGCATGCAAGCGCGTGTGCATGGATTTGTGTGTGTGTGTGTGTGTGTGTGTGTGTGTTTGTGTGTGTGTGTGTGTGTGGTGTGTGTGTGTGTGTGTGTGTGTGTGTTTGTGTATGCGTGCACGCTTATTTATGCACACTTGCAAACATATGTGTGTTCAGATTTTAGAAACAGATATTTAAAAAAACACAATAAAAATTAAAACGTATTCACATGCGTCTAAAAACGATTGACTTTTTCACTATAAGATGTAAAATCTGTGTGTAAAAACTTCCATGTGAAGAGTAATTCAAGCAATCATATTTAATGATAGTACAAGCCATCAGCTCATGTGTAATATAGTAATGATAATAATAATAATAATAATGTATGGAATTTATATAGCGCTGAATCTTGTAAAGCAACAAATCAAAGCGCTCAGATTTCATTTCATACCACTTTAAGTCACGGCAGATTTCTCTCCGTGAATTTCGGGCTGCTCTCCCCGGGGAGAGCGGGAGAACGCGTCGCCACTTAGCGCTGCGCCACCCTTTTTTTTCATGTCTGCAACTGTATTTGTTTCCCTATCAGAGTGGCTTTTTTCTAAGAATTTTGCCAGGGACAACTCTCTTGTTGCCGTGGGTTCTTTTACGTGCGCTAAATAATTACGTGTAACACACGGGACCTCGGTTTATCTTCTCATCCGAAAGACTAGCGCCCAGACCACCACTCATGGTCTAATGGATGGGGGAAAAATTTCCGGTCCAAACGGGGTACGAACCGCCGCACACTTCAGACCCGGACTTGTCGCTTTCTAGACAGGTTCGTTACCTCTAGACCACCGATCCATTATTAGAAGCATTGCCATTGTAATAAGCCACCAACATTCTACCAATGTGTTTTGGATAGAGTGTTTCTATGTCAATCAATCAATCAATGAAGATGTGCAGTAAAAGTTAAATGTTTTGCTTGTATGTGATGCTGGGATTCTTTGTTTCTTTGGGGTTTTTTTTCATTTTTCTTCAGTTGATGATTTAACCTATTAATAGGAAAAAAGTGACACAGACTCAGAGGCGAAATGATTAAAACGCAAATATGGACAGTGTTGAGAAGTCGTTATTTAACTTGTTTCATTTTAGGTGTTGTTGTCATGTTTTGAGGGAAATAGAATAGATATTCCGGTCTTTTTACACCCTATTATAGCGTGTATGAAGTCCAGTAAATAAGTTCAGCCATTACCTTAAGAACAATATGACCTACTATTTTAAAAATGGGAACATCTTCGAACATGTGTGCAAGGCATTATGCAAGCATTCTCACATGAGGCTTTGGTTTAGAGAATCATGCAAATAACTTTATTCGGTGGGAGGTGGGGGGGGGGATGGTTGAGTCAGCACTCCAGGGGTAACAGTCAACTCAAATGGGGTTTTAAACTAGGTCAGCAGATCTCCAGCACAAGCACCCATTTCTAACCACCAGGCTACCTCGCCCTCCCACCCCATTGAGTGTATGAAAGAGAAGTAGGCACAAAAATTAAATAAATGCATATTGCTTACATTGAAATAACCAAGAATCACTTGGGAATGACCCAACCATGTATACAACAAACGACAACCATGTCACCTCAATCCTAGCAAGCATTATAGCCTTCTGTTTTTGCAGGTGCCTTCTGTTTACAAAGATGTGCCAGGACAACGCAGCAGTGCAGAAATCAAGACACAGGGTTCTTCAGCACAGATCAACACAGCTGTCAACAGAGATGCTGTGACTGAACATGAACATGCCCAAGATGTGTCTGAGACAAGTGGATTCCAAAAACAGGCAACTGGTCACAGTGAGAACAATCAGTGCAAACAGGAATCCACAAGGCACTTCCAGGTTCAGAGTGTTAACAGAACAAAAACTGACCGAGACACAGCTAAAAACAAAAGAAAACAAACAGTGCCAGATAAAGCCATAAAGTGTTGTTGCACAAACTGTGGTGATACTTTCATTTGTAAATTATCTATAAACAGTATCTTTTAGCCCACTTAGGATTAAATTCATACCTCTGTAAAAAGTGTATAATAATAAATCAGATATCAGACCATAGAAAGCAGGTAAGCCTGGAAACGATTCCTGACAGTCAAGACAGTTTTGAACAAAGCACTGCTGTTCACAGTCCAATGCCAATAGACACTGCACAGAAAACACCCTCTGTATCTGGGAATAGTGGTCACCCTCATAACACCAATCCCTACAACACTGATGTGACTCAACACAACCCTGACTTCACTGGGAACATGGGCACTATGGCTGGCACTACAGGACAGCTTCACAGTACCAGCAGTGACACATCTCAGATTAAGGGAACTGCTGTAGGCACAAGGATAAATTCTTACCAGTGTAACACATGTGGAAAAACCTTCAGTAAAAAATATTATTTAAAACAACACATGGATGTCCACACAGAAGAAAAACAATACAAGTGTACCCGGTGTGAAAAGATCTTCAAGCACAAAAGATGCCTAAATCTGCACACACGACTACACACAGAAGAAGGACTCTACCAATGCCAGTACTGTGATAAGTCGTTTACCACAAAACAGCATTTAGAAAGTCACATCAGAACCCACACAGGGGAAAAGCCATACACTTGTACAGTCTGTGGAAAGAAGTTTTCCCGGAAAGAAAGTTTAAAGACACACACGCTCCTTCACACAAAACAGTGGCCGCATAAATGCCCAATCTGTGAAAAGGGATTTTCAATAAAAATTCGGTTAACCAGACACATGTCAACCCATGCAGACAGTGGCCACAGTATACAGACTGCAGAACAACGTTCAGTGGAACATCCACTTCAGTCAGAAACATGCAGTACCACGCAGAACTGATAAAGAAACACACGTGAACAAACCCCTACAAGATGCAGCTGAAAACGTTATAAAAACAACAACCTAGTGCAAAGAGTAG
>CM054168.1:34134941-34147441 GCA_028751875.1 Rapana venosa
AATTGTGTTTATTGTCTTAAAACACGGAAAACAGCCATGCCTCTGTATATAATCTGAGAACAGTTCACAACATTGTGAGAGCTGGGTGTGTGGTCCACTGTCAATTCCTGAATGAATGCCATTGAGGAGACATGGACAAGGTAACTTTCTATTCCTCACCTATCTGCTTCTCTGTCTCGGTATCCAAGTCTTACCTGTATTGTTCCGTGAATGTGTGTGTGTGTCTTCCATTCACTGAAGTCACCCATACCATACTACATACTTATGTGTGTATGTGTGCGTGTGTTTGTTTTGTGTGCGTTTGTTGTGTGTGTGTTGTGTGTGTGTGTGTTTGGTGTGTTGTGTGTGTGTGTTTGTGTGTGTGCGTGTGTGTGTGTTTTTTGTGTGGTGTGCCGTTTGTGTGTGTTTGTTTGTGTTGCGTTTTGTGTGTGTGTGTGGGTGTGTGTGTGTGTGTTTTGTGTGTGTTGTGTGTGTGTTGTGTGTGTGTGTGTGTGTGTGTGTGTGGTTGTGTGTGTTGTGTGTGGGTGTGTGTTGTGTGTGTGTGTGTGTGTGTGTGTGTGCGTGTGGATGTTGTGAAGGAAAGGAGATATAGTGGAAGATTTACACAGTCTCTCTTGTTGATCATCTTTATCTAATGTATGATACTCCTTATGAGCAAGCCTGCACAAATAGCTGTCTATTATGACTCTTCAAAAGCAACACGGTTTGTTCCTCTTTCTGCCTGTCTCTCAGTCTCTCCCTGCATGTATCTGCCCCTCTCTGCCTATGTCTGTCTCTTTATATTCAAATCTGTGTCTCTGTCTCTCTATCTATTTCTGTCTCTGTCTGTCTGTCTCTCTCTCCCTCTCTCTGTCTCATACTCTGTCTCTCTCTAACTTTCTCCCATTTCTTTCTTTCACCAGTTCCCTATATATATGTGTGTGTGTGTGAGTGTGTGCGTGCATGCGTGCGCGTGTGCGTGCATGCCTGTGTGTATGCGTGAATGATTCCACGTGCGTGCACACATGCGTGCGTGCGTGGATGTAGGTATGTGTTTGTTTGTGTGTGTGTGTGTGTGTGTGTGTGTGTGTGTGTGTGTGATTGATTGATTATAAATGCATACACAAGCAAAACCTTAAATGGGTGTGAGATCCCCATGTAAAGATCACTGCCTTGGAGAGCATGACTGAAATCTATTGAAACAATCCCCAATATTTTTTTTATTAAAACCACACTCATTCCATAGTTATAAACCTGACATTGTCCAGTCTACCTTGGTGTAAATTGTTGTCGACATGATAGGCAACCTTTTCTATCTATGACTGAAATGAACTTATGCTAAATATGCACTTTCAGATATACTCTGCTTGGGTGCTGTGGTGTTGATAGTGGTGATAAACGTGGTAGTGGTGAGCTACTGATATATGAAATCTGTCAGTATTGGGGATTTTCATTGCATATCTCTATACATATAAGGGCGGGGGGTGCTAATAAACGTTTATTGCAAAATCATAATCATTTCATATAGATACACGGACAAATTCAAGAACAAGTTATACTACTTGGTGATGAAACAAAGCCTGTTTATTATATGAGCTAACTCAAAAAACAACAAAAATAAATAGATATCACTAAGAGGTAAACCAACACAGGGCACACACAAGTAAATCAAACACGCATAGAAATAAACAAAACCCTGTCACCGTAATTCTAGTAATGACCAGAACGTTTTACTGATGCAGATGACTTCAGTTCTGGAAGATGAACCAGGGCAACTTAGCAGATACGACATTAAGAAAGAAGATACTTCAGCACAGACCAGCACAGCTGTCAACAGTGATGTTGTGACTGAACATGGACATGCCCAAGACCTGCCTAAGACAAGTGGATCCGGGAGCAAACAACTGGACACTATGAGAACATTCAGTGCAAACAGGAACCCACTGTGTACTGGGACACTGCAGAAGAAAATAGCGTACATGTTGACGCTGCCTGTAGGTGTAGCTCTAACGACCATGCAGATATTCATGATACAAAAGAAAACATCCCTGCTCCTGAAGAATATGGGATCCTTCATACAGGTGTTTCTCTCCCAGGTGAAGTCAACCTAATGAAGGATGCCTGTGAATTTACTATATGTGTTCACAAATCCCTCTTTTCAATGGGTGTTATAGACAGGCTTAGTGTTGAAGAGATACAGAATAATATAAATATATTTTTACACAACGCAAATGAAATCAAGGAAGACATATCTGGACACAACAGAGCTTATTATATTTACAGCTTAAAAGACGACTGTGAGAGAGCTGAAAGAAAGCCAACAAGGACTATACACACACAACACAAACACTATGCATGCTCAAAATGTGGTGAAGATTTCATCTGTGAATTTTCTTTTAAACAGCACCGGATAACTCACTCCGGCTTACAGTCAAACCTCTGTTAAATGTGTACATCATCCAGTCAGACATCAGACGGTAGAGGGCAGGTCAACCTGGACAGGATTCCTGACAGTGGAGAAATCACTGAACAAGACACTGCTGGCAACAGTCCACTGGTGAAGCACACAGAGCAAGAGAGACACTTGTGTGATGACAATGGGAAATATAATATTAAAGAGCACATGTCAATCCACACAGGAGAAAGGCCATACAAATGCACAGACTGTGGAAGAAGCTTCAACAGAATGTATGATTTTCACAGACACAGGGGAAATCAGGAAAAGCAAAACCCATTAAAAAGTGCTGACTTTAAAAAGACTATCAGTGTAAAATATAATTTGCACAGCCACAGACAATCTCATGAAGGGGACAAGTCACATAGTTACACTAACAATGAACAAACATGTACAGAAAGAGGAAGTTTACCCAGGCACATATTGTGTACACAGAAAGAGAACTGTGACCAAGTGTCACACCACAGTGATGAAGCAATTACCAATAAAGAGCAAACTGGGGACACCTTTGATAAAATAGAAATTTTGGAAGAGGAAATAAAAGAAAGATGCAAAATAACTGCAGAGGGTCATAATGGAGTGGATATTGACATCATACCTGATGGTTTACGTGAGGTAAAAACAGCTTAGTGTGGCACAACTCAGGGTAAACAGACTTCTTCAAAAGGAGACATGACTGATGATACAAGGATAAATTCTTACCTGTGTGAGCACTGTGGAAAAACGTTTAGTGGAAAAAGTATTCTAGAAAAGCACCTTCAAGTTTACATGGAAGAAAGGCCATACACATGTTCAAAATGTGAAAAGACATACACACATAAGAGACATTTAAACATACATATGCGAATCCACAAGGGAGAAAGACTATACAAATGTACGTTTTGTGATTGTATATTTATCAAAAAAAGTAAATTAACTTGCCACCTTCGATTACACACTGGAGATAGACCATACAGATGTTCACAGTGTGGAAAGACATACAGGTATAATGGAGACTTAACAAAACACATGCGAACTCATACAGGAGAAAGACCATACAACTGTACATTTTGTAATAAAGCGTTTACCAGTAAATCTGTTTTAAATCACCACATTCGAACTCACACAGGAGAAAAACCACACACGTGCACACTCTGTGATAAGACGTTTGCTAGGAAGCATGTTTTAACTGACCACATTAGAATCCACACAGGATAAAAGCCACACAAGTGCACACTTTGTGATAAGATGTTTTCCAGGAAGAATGATTTAACTGTCCATATTAGAACCCACACAGGAGAAAAGCCATACAAGTGCGAACTTTGTGATAAGACGTTTTCCAGAAAGCATGTTTTAACTGACCACATTAGAACCCACACAGGAGAAAAGCCACACAAGTGCAAACTATGTTATAAGACGTTTGCCAGGAAGAATGATTTAACATACCACATTAGAAACCACACAGGATAAAAACCACACAAGTCTACACTTTGTGATAAGACATTTGTATATAAGTCTCATTTAACTCGCCACATTAGAACCCACACAGGAGAAAAGCCGCACACATGCAATATATGTGGAAAAACGTTCATCCAAAAAGAAATTTAAGGAAACACACGCTGGTTCACAAAACACACGAACCACAGTTTTGCCCTCACTATGGATGAGGGTCTTCCCCTAAAGTCCAATTAATAGGACACAGGCTAAACTAAGCAGAAAGTGGTCACTATATACATAATGTCAGAGCATCACAGTGTGGAACATTCAGGTCAGTCAGACACATACAGAAACTACACTCGACACAAGAAACGCGCGGTAATGACAGCTAAACTGTGGACTTATTTTTTTGTTGTGGACATTGCAGCATATGACAACCTATTACACAGTACACGTCCCATCCATCTTAAAACAACATTACGACACAAAGTAAGAGAGCCAGTTTTCATATGCTCAACTTTCTGTTATCCCTGATCATGTCCACATTTGAATTTCTGTGGGTGTAAGTGAAATCAGCTGAGCAAACACTTTGTCCATTGAACCTTTGTATATGTCATTCTGTTTCAGTGTACATTGGATTTAGCTTTTTTATCATGTTCCTTTTTTATTTTACCAAGCTTTAAATTAGCAGTAATCAAATTAAATAAATTCAAAGCTTAAAGGCACATTGTCATAGTTCATTATTTTGATGGGATTTAAAACAAATTGTTCTGTCATTTTAACATAAGTTTAACTTGATTTACTGTATGTCGTAACTAAATATGTTTCAAATTCAGGGGGTTTTGTATTTTAAAAAATCCCATAATAACTTCGTTTTAGTAAAAAAAAAAGATCAGCAGCTTATTATCAATGGGGTAGTGCGTCATATTCTGCATAATCTTATATCAAGCTTTCAAACTGTATTTTTGATTGGATGGATGGTGTTAGGTTTTATATGATTTATGATGATGCCTGTGACCTAAGTGAAATGTCTGCAGTATTTTAAAGTTAAACTTTTAAATATAGCTTGTCATGCTTTATAACTAATGTTAAGGTTAAAAGTTATGCTTGTATAAACCCGTATGTATTAAGGCTTGGTTTTAACATTTTTATTATTCTTAATGTGTTTCACTGTTTTACATGTTACTTCTATTTTTAAAATGAATGTTCTCAATAATAATAATAATACAAATGTTTATATGGTGTGACTGTACAAAGGCGTGAGTTGTAGGGAGCATAAACCTCTGCTGACCTCTGTGTGCCATTGCAGCCTTACTTGATAATATGCATGCACAGTTCACCTTTTGTCGTTTTTGGGTAAATAAAGTTGTAACTCTTTATACCAGTGTGTATATTGCATGCCTTTCTGAGAGAATTAATGTTTCCTTTGTTCTCGATCACATAACAAAATTAACAAATAAGGGTAAACCTCTAAACTGGTGCAGGGTACCACAAAAAGTTCAGTAATCTCTCTAATCACTCTTAGTAGTTCAGTCCCCCATATTTTTTCCATTTTGCTACAGGATAACATTAAAAATAAAAGATTTAAACACTTCCATCCCCACTATCTGGAAATTCTGTGCAATACATTTCCAGTATCTATCTTTCTCTCTCTGTTTCTGTCGTTCTCTGTGCTTTCTATCATTCCTCCTGTTTTTTTCCGCTCCCTTGGTCCATTCGCCTGCCTTCGTTCAAACATTTTAAAAAAATATATGTTTTTTTTATTATATGACATTTTGCCTGTGTTCTTTTGATCTGGCAGCCAGTTAGTGATATTTAAACACTGGGATGGGCACAGGATGTCCATTATGCAGTGTTATTTGTCTATGTGGCTAGTTGATGAATACCTCAAGCCATTTAAGATATCAGCCCTAATTTTCAAAAACTTTTTATTTTTCAGCATTCAGTGACATATTTTGAAAATTTGTAAAAAAAAAATACAGTCATCTATTAAAACACTGTTTAACAATCTCTAAAGAAGATATTATACACTTTTCAATGATGTATAATATGTATGTCATTATTATGTTGGGTAAGTCTGCTGATTTTTTCAAATATAGCCAAATTCATGCATCACCACAAAATGGCGGGATCCATTTCACTGCGACTCCATTGAGTTAACAATAGAGTTATTTATGAAAAAGAATATGACCATATATCAAAGAATAAACACATTATGTTATTTTTCTTCAAGCTCTCTTTACTCCCACCATGACGAAAGTTGGAGCACGTGCAGCACGAGAAGATTGTTCACTGACCTAGAACACTGAGCACACTGTTTCTCTGCAGATATCTGAGCACAGTTTAAGATATCTTAAGAGCTGGGTGTGTAGTCTACTGTCAGTTTGTGGATGTATGTCATTGTGCAAAGATGGAAAATGTAAGTTTGTCTGTTTCTTACCTGTCTGGGTTTTTTTTGCCCTGTATATTGCATACGTTTTGCTGTGTGTGTGTGTGTGTGTGTGTGTGTGCTGTGTGTGTGTGTGTGTGTTTTTGTTGTGTTGTGTGTGTGTGTGTGTGTGTTTGTGTGTGTGTTGTGTGTGCCTCTGTGTGTGTGTGTGTGTGTTTGTGTGTGTGTGTGTGCATGTGAATGTGATGTTTGTGTGGTTTTTTGTTGTTTTTTTGTTATTTCGAGGATGATGGAATAGCACTTGTGTGCTTTTATTTAATGCACTCCTCGTATGTATGCATAAACTGTTGTCACCCATTCTTACCGGATAACAATTGCCTACTCTTCCGAAAAGCGGAACGGGTTTTAACATGTGCGTAAGATGTTCTGTCTGTGTTTACATACGGGACCTCGGTGTGTGTTTGTGTGTGTGTGTGTGTGTGTGTGTGTGTGTGTGTACGTGCGTGCGTGTGCATATATATGTGCACATATATGTGTTCAGATTTTTTTTAAGTGTTAAAAGGTGAAAAATAAAAACAAAAACGCACTCACATATGTATAAAAACGATCAACTTTTGCACTATCAGATGTAAACAAACGTGTATGAAAACATCCGAAAAGTGTAATCTAAGGGTAAGGTAAAGGAGTCCCATAACCTATAAGGTCGTAGGGGAGTGAGGCGTTAGAGACCTAGATTCTCTATGGCCAGCATATTGAGGGCGGCGCCCATCTCCTCTCCCTCGCTGCTTTACCTTCCCTGACCCTAAAGAGGGCAGGTACCCATTTACAGCTGGGTGACCTAGGGGAACTGTACTGAAGCCAAGGCGCGCAAACGGTCACCCATCCAACTGGTAACCACGCTCAACGCTTTAACTTGGCTGGGGGAAAGCAAGTGCTCCAACCACTGAGCTATCCCGTCCCCTAATCTAAGCAATCTTATTTAATAAAGATTCCAAATCATTTCCCCATATGTAACATTTTAGAAGCACTGTCATATTATTTAGCCATCCAGTCTTTACCATTATGTTTTGGATAGACTGTTTCTAAGTCAATCGACCCATGTTCCTTCATGAAAGGGGTTGCTGACAATGCTCTTTCAGAGATGCAAAAGATTGAGGTGGGATGTTGAATTATGGACATTTTACATGTGTTGTTACTATTGGTGCTTGTTTAATTTCAAACACACAGTGGTAGGATGCCAAGTGGGACACATCCTGTGCATGTTTCTTGACTGAAGATGTGCAGTAAAAGTTAAATGTTTTCCTAGTAATTGATGCTGAGTTTCTTTGGTTGTTTTTTTCATTTCCCTTCAGTTGAGGATTTAACCTATCAATATGCAAAGAGAGGCACACAGTCATTGGCAAAACGATACACAATAAAGATGGGCATTGTTGAGTATGTGTTATTTATGTTGTTTTATTTTAGATTGTTGTTCTCTTATTGTTAGGATAATGGACAAAGCATGCATGTTCTTTTTTACCCTCAGTCTTTGTGTGTAAATAATGTCACCCCTTACCCTAAGCACATCATGGGCTACTATTTAAACATAGGACAGTCCCTTACATGTGTGCAACGCATTATGCAAGCATTCACACATGGGCTTTGGCTTATAGTATCAACAAAATGACTTTTTTGGTGGGGAGGGTGAGGGTTGGGGAGCATGGTTGGATGAGCACTCCAGTGGATAACGTCAACTCAAATGGGATTTGAACCCAGGTCGGCAGATCTCCAGCACATGGACACATTTCTTATCACTAGGCTACTTTACAACCCGCTTCCCCTGCTATTGACAGTTTAGTGTCATGCATTTAGTGTATGAAAGAGATGTAGGCACAAAACATTGAATATGCACATATTGCTTACTTTTGAAATAAACAAGAGACACCTTGGAATGATCCAAACATGTATAGAACAAAACACAATCCTGTCACCTCAATCCTAGCAAGCATTACTAACTTTTGTTTTTGCAGGTGCCTTCTGTTTACAAAGATGTACCAGGACAACAAAGCAGTGCAGAAATGAAGACAAAGGAGTCTTCAGCACAGATCAACACAGCTGTCAACAGAGATGCTGTGACTGAACATGGACATGTCTAAGATGTGCCTGAGACAAGTGGATTTCAAGAACAGTCAACTGTGCGCAGTAAGAACAGTCAGTGCAAGCAGAAATCCAGACAGTACTCCCACGTTCAGAGTTTTAACAGAACAAAAACTGACCGAGACACAGCTAAAAATGAAAGAGAACAGACAGTACCAGATAAAGCCATAAAGTGTTGTTGCACAAAGTGTGGTGATACTTTTATTTGTAAATTCTCCCATAAAGAGCATCTTCTAGCTCGCTTAGGATTGAAGCCATACCTCTGTGAACAGTGTGCAACAGCACGTCAGACATCAGACCATAGAAGACAGGTAAACCTGGAAACAGTTCCTGACAGTAGAGAAGGCACTGAACAAAGCACTGCTGTCCTCAGTCTAATGGCAATACACACAGCACAGGAAACACCCTCTATACCTGGGAATAGGGGTCACCCTCATAACACCCATCCCTACAACACTGATGTGACTCAACACAACCCTGACTTCACTGGGAACATGGACACTATGGCTGGCACTACAGGACAGCTTCACAGTACCAGCAGTGACACACCTCAGAATAAGGGAACTGCTGTAGGTGCAGGGGGGAAATCTTACAAGTGTAACACATGTAGAAAAATCTTCAGTAGAAAACATGATTTAAAACGACACATGGATGTCCACACGGAAGGAAAACAATACAAGTGTCGACAGTGTGAAAAGGCATACAAGCAGAAAGGGGACCTAAGGGTACACACAAGACTGCACACTGAAGAAGGATTCTTCCATTGCCATGATTGTGGTAAGTCGTTCACCACAAAACAGCATTTAAAAAGGCACATCAGAACCCACACAGAAGAAAAGCCATACACTTGTATATTCTGTGGAAAGAAGTTTTCAGAGAAAGTAGTTTTAAAGAGACACACGTTCCTTCACACAAAACAGTGGCCACATAAATGCCAAATCTGTGAAAAGGGATTCTCAAGAAAATATAGGTTAACCAGACACATGTCAACCCATGCAAACAGTGGCCACAGTATTCAGACTGCAGAACAACGTTCAGTGGAACATCCAGTTTAGTCAGGCACAGGCAGTACCACACAGAACTGATAAATAAACACATGTGAACAGACCCACAAGACGCAGCTGAAAACGTTTTAAAAACAACAACGACCTAGTGCAAAGCGTAGGTGACCTCCTTCTTGCAACAACAACAACACAACAATAATGTGACCTCTTTTTATTATGCATGGAATCATGTAATTCAGTATCATGCCTACAAGTGAAATTTGTGATTGATTGGACAGCAAAGCCACCTTAAAAGTGAAGTGTGTCTGCTGACGATATATACATGAGTGGTTTTATTGTATCTTCACTGAATTACGGGATTGATTTTCCCTGAACATATTGCACACCAGCTGAAAGAGAAAGGCTAGATAGCAGGCTACCATGTGCATTTATTTTGTTAAATTTAAAGATGTGGGAAATGTTTAGGCTCTTTTCTTCCCTAAGTTGTGGTTTTTGTGTTATGGGCTGATATTTCAGTTTTTTCTTTTCCTTTGTTTTTAGTAATGTTTTTTAATTGTAAATATAGTGCATTTGAATTGTCATAACATGAGTTTATCTTTTACTGTTTGAGTTAAATGAATCAAGGGCCTGCACCGTGTTTTCTATAGCTGTCAGCAAAATACATGGTTGTAAAATTTAACTGACTTTATATACTAAAAATAAACATTTCCAGATAGAGTGAACTAGTTTTGAAGGCACTGAATGTGACTGTATAAACTGTTGTAATGCTTTATCAGTTATGTGTTACTTGCGTGTGTGCGTGTGTGTATTTTGTGTGTGTGCGTCTTCAAGTGTATGTGTGACAGCGTTTGTGTTTAAGTGTGTGTGTGTGTGTGTGTGTGTGTGTGTGGTGTGTGTGTGTGTGTGTGTGTGTGTGTGTGTGTGTGTGTGTGTGTGTTTGAGTGTGTGTTGTGTGTGAGGGGATTTTAAATGTATATGCAAAGCCATTAACAAACAATTACCAATTTTCACGTTCATTTTTATGTCTTTTTTTAGCAGTAAGTTTTCTTATTTAGTCAATGTTCAAAGGATTATTCTGTTAAGCAAAATCTGAGTAATTTTTTCATGTTTTTTTGAAAGCAGTAAGAGATGCGCCATATATAACTAATTTTAATCAGATTAGCTTAAGTTAGCATGATGCCAGTAAATTATTTGGATGTGTGTAGCGTTTTAATCAGATTTTCCAAAGCTGTTAGCCAAGTCGAGGAAGTGAAGCTGAGTTTTAGAAATGTTGCCTGTATAAACTCATTTATATTCATGTTTCTACAATAAAGAGTGTTTTCTTTTTCAAAACACGCCTTGTGATCATAATCGAGTGAATGAACGTATTCATTGTTACGGGATTATATATTTGCCTTACTGTATGCGTGATTGAAGCCTTCAGATTGAAGGAACCTAATCGAGAAATGATTTGAAATCGGAAATGGTTGAACAAGTAAGACAACAATAAACACATCAAGAAACACATATACACAAACACGCATGCACACACACACACACACAACACACACACACACACACACACACACACACACACACAACACACACACACACACGTGCGCTCTGTCTTGTCTGTGTCTCTTTCTGTCATTATCTGTCTCTCTGACTGTCTGTCTGTCTGTATGTTTCTCTCTCTCTCTCTATCTCTCTCTCTCTCTCTCTCTCTCTCTCTCTCTCTCTCTCTCTCTCTCTCTCTCTCTCTCTCTCGCACGCACCCGCGCACACACACGTAGGCACACACACACACACACGCCCGAACACACATACATTCACATCCACGCTCGCACACACATACACACGCGCGCGCGCATGCATGTACCACGCATGCACGCACGCGCACACGCACACGCGCGCACACATATGCGTGCACGTACCACACACACTACACACACATGCAGGCACGCACACCCCCACATCCACACAGACACCCAGACACCCAGATGCACAGACACACACACACACACACACACACACACACACACACACACACACACACACACACACACACACACCACACACACACACACGCACATCATCATTAATGCTGCCACTTTATCTATCCCCAAAATTAATACGGTAAAAACAAAGAAACATCAGGGAAATATCTGGTGGACACCGGCGTGTGAGGAAGCAGTTAAAAATAAACGCTCAATGTATAAAATTTATCTAAATGATAAAACATCAGAAAATAATGTAAAACAGAAACAAGCTAAAATTCATTGTAACCTTGTTGTAGCTCAGGCTAAAAGACAGTTTTGGACTTCTTTTTGTACCACCGAAATTTCAAATCATAAGGACCTTAAAAAGGTTTGGGAAAGATTTCATGAAATGAAAAAAGGTGTTAGTTTACCATCTTGCCCAGTGAGACTGGAAAACAAAGAATTCCCATCAAATTTAGAAAAGGCAGAGGCGTTTGCAGATATGTTTTCAAAATCGATGCGTCTTGAAGGACTGTCACTTAAGTGTAGGAACTATAGAACAGAAGAGGAAAATAAAACAGAGTATAATGACCCAATCTCTGACAACAGTTCATGCATTAATGCTCCAATTTCAGTGGATGAAGTTAGAGATGCTTTACTGTCTCTTTCTACTAAGAAAACATCTGTCGGGCTAGATGCAGTTTCTAATGACATGCTAAAACATCTACCAGCAAACTTTATTTTTCTACTGCATAAACTGTTCAATAAATGTTGGATTGAAGGTGTTATGCCAGTGGATTGGAAACAATCTATTGTCATTCCTATTCATAAACAGGGAAAACCCACAACAGACAAAAATAGCTACAGGCCAATTGCTTTGACCTCACACACTGGCAAGCTAATGGAGAGAATTATTCTTAAAAGGCTGATGTACTTCTGTGATAAACATAAAATAGTCCCGGTCAATCAAGCGGGTTTTCGAAAAGACAGATCTGCCATAGATAACTTGGTTAAGCTATCAACGCATGTAAAAATTCAGTTTGCAAGAAGATAGAACGTTCTTGCAACATTTTGTGATATAAAAAGGGCGTATGATCAAGTTTGGCATGCTAAGTTGCTGTGTAAACTAAAGGATCTGGGTTTTTCTGGGCATTTTTATAACT
>CM054168.1:34152441-34162441 GCA_028751875.1 Rapana venosa
GGTGATTGCTGGAGCTCTAGATGATAACAGGTGGGCGGTGGGTGGTGGTGGTATCACAGTTACTTGTTTACTGATTTGTAGGGGACACATGGTTCATGTATATCATTGCTCACTTTTTATTATGAAGATTGTTTTTCAATAATACTATGCAATTTCTCCTCTCTGTCCTACCTTTTATCTGTTGCAGGTAACTTTAGCTGACCAAGACTTTCCCTTCACAAATCCTGATGAGCTCAGCACAGGTGAAAGAAAGCTGCAGTGTTCTGTGGCCCTGGAGTCAATTGGGGAAAATGGTCAATCAAATGGAAACGAACATGTCCGCTACCTGCCTGAGACAGGTGAACACAGGGAAAGGATGCCTGAACACTATGACGGCGTTGAGCACAGTGACGCTGCCATAGGAAACTGCCACACTGCAAACTGGAACAGTGGATCTCTGCAGAACACCACTTCCATCCACTGTGACCCTGCTGGACATAATATACATGATGCAAGTGGACAGGTGAGTGACGGAGCACAGTGACTATTTTGTATAACAGTATTTCTAATTCAGGCTTTAAAAAACAGAGTCTTCTGCAAGCGTGGCAATAAGGTTTGAAATGATACAACACATTAGATGGAATGCTATTCAAGAGTTGTGAATAAGTAAAGGACACGGCACAAGTACATGATAACTCCATGATTTAAAACAGTATTGATGTGTGCTAGCTTAGTGGTTAGAGCATTGTAATTGTGAAATAAGTCTTGCACTTGAGCTACCACCAACACTTCAATTCAAGGGGATAGACACCCCCCCCCCCACCCTGCTCACGTCAGTACTGTCTCTGATTTCTTGTAAGTCTGTCAAACGCTCCTGTAAACAAAGGTCCCGTGGGTAAACCCATGCTGAAGCTGTTGCATACATCTTAAGTAATCTTCCTGCCTTTGAAATAGTGTGCCATTTTATGCGAGTAGCAACAGAAAACCCCCACATATTTTCTTTCTTATGACACTGCATGCCCACGATTAACATAGTAATAATAACTATTTAGCGAAACCTGAAGGTCTGAATTATTTCACCTTAATGGTGGGGAAACATAATCACATGTATAGCATCTGACCATAGGAGAACATCAGAACTCTAGCAAAGAAGCAAAGGAAACAAAAAAGGAGCAACACTCTAGTGAAAGAATGAAGGACTGGATGCAGAACATCAGAGACTGGACAGGCCCTGACGTGGCAGTGTTGCTGCATTAAGGCTGAAGACAGACCTGTTTGCAGTCAACGGCTGACCAAGGCGTCTCTCACCCCTTGACTTACTTGACTTATGCCTCTTGGTTCCTTGGGAAACATAGGGCTGCAACAACACCCCTCCAACGAACTCCGTTTTGGGAGATCCTCTTCAGCTCGGCCCATGTCATTCCGGCTGCCTTCGTTTCTTCGTCAACACTTCTGCACCAGGTCTGCTTTGGTCGACCAACTTTCCGCTTCCCTTGTGGATTCCAGTCAAGGGCCTGTCTGGTGACATTTGACGCAGGCTTCCGGAGTGTATGGCCGATCCATCCCCACTTCCTTTGTTTAGTAATGGACTCGATTGGGGTTTGTCTGGTCCTGTCCCACGGTTGTTTGTTGATATGACTTTCTGCCACCTGATGTTGAGGATGTACCTGAGGCATTTGTTGGCAAAAGACTGGAGTTTGTGGGTGATGGTTTTTGTTACCCGCCAGGTTTCTGAGCCATAAAATAGGACATTTTATCTACTATAGAATAATAATGTATAAATATAATAAAGATGTAAAATACGAGGCTGGATCTCACTATAACAAATAATTATAAGTACCTTGGGGTAACATTTTCAACAAAGTTGTGTTATAGCTCTATGTTTGATATGATTTGTCAAAAAGCTAAAAATGGAGTTAAGCAAATTATCAAATCAATGAGAAGATTAGATTCTGCTGATAGTACATTATTTTGGAAACTGTTTGACACACAAATAGAACCTGCCCTGACGTATGCAGCAGAAGTATGGGGTCTAGAAGATACCACACAAATTGAAAAAGTACACACCTTTGCCATGAAAAAATTCTTATGTATTCCATTACATGCATCAAATAAACTTATGTACGGAGAAACTGGTAGATACCCCTTTTATATAAGAACCATAATTAATGCATTAAATAGTGATTAAACTTATCAGGCTTCCTATGTTAAAGAATAAACAGACAAGAATACGAGATGCTGCTATACCAACATAAATGGTAAAGTAAACTGGACGACCTAAAATAAAAGATCTTTGACGAGAAATGGATTTGGTATTATTTGGCTATGCCATAGGGTGGGTTTATGAAAACAGTTTGTTAGAGAATTTGAAAGATAGACTTAATTTCATGTTTCATCAAAACTGGCAAAGAACAGTTAATGTCGTAGTGAAAAATACACTTGGTAATAGCCCTTTAAAGATGCGTTTGGTCAAGACAGTAAATCTGATATCGTTAACTAATAAAAGGCTTCGAAGTACTTTACTAAAAAGTTAGGTTAAGATTGTGTGTCTTTTGAACTGCATAACAATGGTATATACAGCAAGACCAGACAACACCTCACGGTCCACATGTTAGAAGAAGAGGAAGACGCATTTCATTTTTGTTTTTTTTTTATATGCTTGTAGAATCTTATCGTGAAATTTGCCCAAAAATTGCTTTTTTGACAAACCCACCAACAGGTCCACCAAAAACCTTGTACAAAAAGGTGTATCTTCCAAATAATATGTCAGAGCTTAAATCTTTAGCAATATATATATAACGCAGGCTCTAGAAAACGTAATGCAGACTATGATGAAAACGGATCTATACGTAATAACTGAAAATATTGGTTGGCATATATCGGACTTTTGGATTATTACTCCATGTCCATTTCATATTCTTCCTATGTTAATATGTTACCACTATTACCCCCTTTGACTGATGGGCTTGTAGCTTTTGTCAAATAAAATCCTTCGTTCGTTCGATCGTTCGTTCGTTCTCCTCTCTCTCTCCTCTCTCCTTCTCTCTCTCTCTCCTTCTCTCTATCTCCTCGCGTCCTCTCTCTCTCTCCTCTCCTCTCTCCTCTCCTCTCTCTCTCCTCTCTCTCTTCTCTCTCTCTCTCTCTCTTCCCGCTCTCATTTTTCTCTCTCTCTCTCTTTTCTCCTCTCTCTCTCTCTCACTCACTCTCTCTCTCATTCTATCTCTCTTCTTCTCCTCTCTTTCTCCTCACCCTTTCTCTCTCTCTCTCTTTTCAACCTCATCTCTCATCTCTCTCCACTCTCCTCCTCTCCTCTTCATCATCTCTCTCTCTCCTCTCTCTCATCTCTCACTATTTCTTCTTGCGCACAAACGCGCGTACGCTCACATAACACACTCACCACAACATACAAAAAAATTTTAACGCAAGCTCGCTAACACATACACACAGACACTACACACGTATGCGCGCGTATGTATGCACCAAGAATGGCACACACGCGCCCGCACGTAACGCGCGAAACACACGCACACTAACACACTAACACATACAGACACGATCCACGCACGCCACTCAAGCACCGCGCGCATGCACACCAAATACACATACACAAACACACACCACAGACAGGCACAACGCATGCACACCTATACACACACACACACACACACATACTCCATGCACAATGCAGACACTCACTCCACACACACACTCACTCACGACAATATACACACACACACACGCACGCACCGCACGAACACACACACACATACAACGCATACTACCAGTCCAGAACCTACATCTGACAAGAATTCAGACTAAGTTATACAGGTTTTCCAGATAAAAAGGAAAAAAGTGACATCCTGACTTTCTTTTTTAACAATGCCCTGTTTTGAGGACGTAGTTTGGTAGAAAAGAGACCTTGGTGTCCGCGTGTCTGTCCGTGTGTCCCTGTCTGCCTGTCTGTCCTGTTTCTGCCTGTCTGTCTATTTGTGTCTTTCTGCCATCTGTCTTCCTGCTTGTATGTCTGCTGTCTACCTTTGGGGTCCTGCCCTGTTTCTGTCCTTGTCCCGCTGTGTCCCCCTTTAATATGTCTCTGCTTCTCTTTGTCTCTGTCCTCTCCTGTTTCTATCTTACTTTCACTATTTTCTTGTTCCCCTCATCCTTTTTATTTGTCCATGCTCTTGAGAGTAAAAAGATATGTGGGGAGAGACAGGGGAGAGATTCATTATTCATGCTTTTTATGTATGTATGTATTATTATTTTTGTATAGTATGTATGTATGTATGAATGGTATGTATGTTTTGTCTTAGTTCGAGGATAAGTTGAATGAGCACTCCATGTGTGGTGTTTTCTTAATCCAACCCCCTGTGTATGCAGTTTTTTTCATTTTTTTCACCATTCCCATCGGCACACAATGGCCTAAACTCTCCCAGAAAGTGGAACAGATTTTAACGCGTGCGCTATAAGTTTTGCTTCCGTTCGCACACGGGACTTCGGTTTATAGTCTCATCCGAAGGACTTTTGGGGAGAGTAGAGTCTACACTGATGTTAACATCAGTTGAAAAATCCTCTTGAACGAGAATCAAACCCTGGTCTGCAGATCACAAATACACCATTCTAACCACCAGGATATCCCGTCCCCCATGCACAAGAGAGAGAGAAAAAGAAGAGAGAGAGAGAGAGGAGAGAGAGGAAGAGGAGAGAGAGAGAGAGAGAGAGGAGAGAGATAGAGAGAGAGAGAGAGAGAGAGAGAGAGACAAGAGAGAGAAAGAGAGAAAGAGAGAGAGAGGGGTGGGAGAAGGACAAGAGACACTGCTGAGACAGACAGACAGACAATAGACGGAGGCAGGAGAACAAAGCAGAGAGATTAACAAAACCTGACTGGGATTCACGTGCATTTGTTCCACTATAAAAAAAGCAGAGTACACCCAATCACCACAACCCTTCAGATATGAGAGCACGAGGTCAGTATATTGTGAGAGGTCAGTGTGTGGGCCACTGTCAGTTACTGTGTCCAAATGCTCGACAGCAAGATGGAGAAGGTATATCTTTATGATTTGTTCTTAATTTGTCTGAATTTCTAATTCATTTTTGTCTGTTCTGTCTTGTTTATATGTCTTTCATTTTCTTTTTACACTAATTGATGTTACAATAAAAGTAACAACTACAGTAGCATCAATAAGCAAATTTCCATTATATAGGACTAAAAATATACACCTATATTCTCCTTATTTGGAGTAATATTGATGAACAAATAATTTGTCACATATCAAGAACGTGCCACCATAACATTAAATATTGAACCATATAACATGCAGACATGTTCATGTCATGATTCTGCAACAGATACAAATTTGAATGCAGTTGCCATACTCGTGGATAGAAGAGAGGCATATATACATCTCACCACTGGTAACACTCAGATTGTGACCAAGGAAACCCACAATTCTTATCATGTTAAAGCAGTCAATAGGGCAGTGCATTCAATATACATTAACACACAGCTTATGCACCAGCAACATCCCAGCTAAATACACAGTGGAGAGTCATTACACACTACACATAACTTTCTTTCATCCTTCATGTTTCCATTTGTGGGTTGAACGCCAGGACCTAAGTTAAAAAAAACAAAAAAACGTTTTTTGGATGGCGTAGTTGGTGGGTGGGAGAGGGGAGAGGAGTTGTTGTTACGTTCTGGCAGTACGTCACCATTGTGTTTGCGGTACTCTAGATGCTAACAGTTGGCGGAGGTGGTGGTGGTATCACAGTTACTTGTTTACTGATTTGTAGGGGACACATGGTTCATGTATATCATTGCCCACTTTTTGTTATGAAGGTTTTTTTCAAGAATACAATGCAACTTTTCTCTGTCCTACCTTTTATCTGTTGCATGTAACTTTAGTTGACCAAGACTTTCCCTTCACATATCCAGGTGTACTCGGCATAGATGAAGGAAAGCTGCAGTGTTTTGTGGCCCTGGAGTCAATTGGGGAACATGGTCAATCAAATGGAAACGAACATGTCCACTACCTGCCTGAGACAGGTGAACACAGGGAAAGGATGCCTGAACACTATGACGGCGTTGAGCACAGTGACGCTGGCCCAGAAACTGCCACACTGCAAACTGAAACATGGATCCCTGCAGAAACACCACTTCCCATCCACTGTGACCCTGCTGGATATAATATACATGATGCAAGTGGACAGGTGAGTGACGGAGCACAGGGGCTTTTTTGCATAACAGTATTTCTATTTAAGGCTTTTTTAAGTGAGTATTCTGCAGGCCGTGGCAATAAGGTTCAAAATGATACACAAGGGTATATGGAATGTTATTTAAAAACATGTGAATAAGTAAAGGACACAGCACAAGTACAGCAGGGTATCTTCACGATGTAAAACAGTCTTGAGGCGGGCTAGCCTAGTGGTTAAAGCATTGCACTTGTGAACTAAAGTCTTGCACTTGAGCTACCACCAGCACTTCCACTGAAGTGGATCCCTCCCCCTCCCCCTCCCCCCTTCGGAGCTCACGTCCATTCTGTCTCTGATTTCTTGTAAGTCTGTCAAACGATCCTGTGAACAAAGGTCCCGTTAGTAAACTCATGCTGAAGCTTTTGCCCACATCTTAAGTATTCTTCCTGCCTTGAAATAGTATGCACCAATAAATGCCAAAAGTGAACAGAAAAAAACAACTTTCCCTTCTTATGAAACGCATGCCACGATTACCAGGAATATCCTGTTTAGTAAACCTGAAAGGTGTGATGTCTTGCACCTTAATGTGGGGAAACATGGTCACATGTATAGCATCTGACCATAGATAAACCTCCGAACTCTAGCAAAGGATCAAACAAAACAAAAACGAGCAACACACTAGTGAAAGAATGAAGAACTGATGCAGAACATCAAGACTGGACAGCCCCTGGCGTGCAAGTGTTGCTGCCTTAAGGCTGAAAGACAGACCTGTTTGGAGTCAACGGCTGACCAAGGCGTCTCTCACCCCCACCCCCTCCCTAAGGACCAGCGTGGTCAAGGGACTGCTAATGCTGATGGACCAAGACAGAACCAGTCATCTAAAAGCAGTCAATAAAAGCAGCCATCACTATACACTGCACAGCTAGGCACCAGCAGCAGCCGAGCTGATTACAGAGTGTAGAGTCAATACCACAGTACTAAAACAGACTTTCAGCCACTCGGTCAATCACTTACACATTCATTTTTCCGTCTATTGTGCTATCCATACCTTCATTCACCCTGAAATCTGAACGATCTTAACATTGATAGGCAAGCAGTCACATATGCATGACCATGCGCTTGATAAATCCCGGAGTGATTGCATAAAGGGTGCATTGTGACTTGTTCATTACAACCTGTCTGTTATATTTTAATCTGTTGCAGGAGACTTCTGCTGACCAAGACTTTCCCTTCACAACCCCAGGAGAACTCACCACAGAAGAAAGAGAGCTGCGGTTTTCTCTAGCCCTGGAGTTGATTGCGGAGTATGATCAATCCACTGGAGACGAACATGTTCACACCTGCCTGAGTCACATCAACACAGAGAAAGGATGCCTGAACACTATGATGTCATTAAGCACAATGACACTGCCACAATATATCAGCACAGTGCAGACTGGAACAGTGGATTGCTGCACAACACCACTTCCATCTTCTGTGACCACACTGGTACGCACACAGCAACTGGACAGGTAAGTTATTGAACTTAGGGAATATTTATGTGGTAGGATATATTCTCAGTTTTTACATATTTAGAGCCTTTGCAGTTTTCTTTAAAAAAACAAAACAAAATAAAAGTTAGTGTGAAGTATTTAGCTACCATGCAAGAAATGTAAACTGTCTCACCAGCTGCCATGGTGCAGCTGTCAGTACCTTGGGCTCCAGACTGGAAGGTCAGGGGTGTGAATGTCACAAGAGGCATGGTCATTTTTCTTGTTATCCTGATCTCTTAACCTGAGTGAGTTTTCTACTTGTTCATTGGGAAGAGTGGGCCACCATTAAAGCTTTATCCACTGCACATATGTGATCCTAAAAGTGTCCTGTAAGCACAATCACTCCAATAGCAGTACTGTTTCAACACCCTCATGTTATAAGTCCTCGTGCAATACATGAACGTTATCTCTGATTCAGTGACTTAGTTGCTCTTGTCTCATGTTTACTTCAGGTTTGATTTTTTTCTAACATCACTGTGCCTGTGGAGGGTTTGTGACAAAGCCACTGAGCTATCACTGTCATCATGCTGGTGGTCAGCACTGCCTGTGTTAGCTCAGAAACTTTGCCACTGAACTCTTCACAATTTAACCGGAAGTAGAGCAGGCCCTTCTAGGTGGTGGCCTCACGGCAATTTGACAATGAAGGGTTCCCTGTACATGTATGACCCCGATGATGTCACGGAACGAACATGAAAGGCTTGGCAACAATATTGAAATAACATACAAGATGAGGCAACAAAGCAACAAAAAGAACAAAAACAAAGACAAAGTGTTTCTAAGTCAGTGGCCTAATTGCTTTGGGCTTTATTAAAACTCATATCTGGTTTGACACACTTCAGTGCTTGGGGTGATTTGTGTCAAAGCGTTAAATACCCGGTGTTCAATGAAAGGACATTGCTGAAGGGGAGCTTGAGGGGTTATCACAGCAGGCGTGTATTTCATTCTGACTGTACATCAAAGCTATGACTGTTGTCAGTAGATGACTAAGCTTGTGGTTCCCTATGTTTTTTACCATAAAACAGACACAGCAGAATATCACAATGCGAAGAAAAAAGATATACATACGTAAATATTTGTTTAAAGAAAAAAAGACAAGATAGTTTCAGTTTATTGCACGATTTCGTCTCAGGAAAAAAAAATGACTGTACAAAAAACATTTATAAAACATTTTTATATGTGCTAACACGTAGACGATATGAAACTGATAGCAATGCATTTCATAATGTGTTCATGTTACAGGTAACATCAACTCAACAAAACAATCCAGGACAACCAAGCAATGCATTTCATAATGTGTTCATGTTACAGGTAACATCAACTCAACAAAACAATCCAGCACAACCAATCAATACATTTCATAATGTGTTCATGTTCCAGGTGACATCAACTCTACAAAACAATCCAGGACAACCAAGCAATGCAGAAGTCAGCACACAGGACACCTCATCACACAGCACCATGACTGTCAACCCTGATGTTGCAACAGACAAAGACAATGTTCAATATATGTCTGACACCAGAGGCTATGCTGACCGTTACTACTATTACAGTGATGGCAACAGGCAGCTTATACCTGGGAATAGTGGTCACCCTCATGACACTCATCCCCACAACACTGATGTGACTCAACACAACCCTGACTTCACTGGGAACATGGGCACTATGGCTGGCACTACAGGACAGCTTCACAGTACCAGCAGTGACACACCTCAGAATAAGGTAACTGCTGTAGGCGCAAGGGTAAAATCTTACCAGTGTAACACATGTGGAAAAACCTTCAGTAGAAAAGATTATTTAAAACAACACATTGATGTCCACTCAGAAGGAAAGCAATACAAGTGTCCACAGTGTGAAAAGGCATACAAGCGCAAAGGAGATCTAAACATGCACACACGACTGCACACTGGAGATGGACTCTACCAATGCCAGTATTGTGATAAGCCGTTCACCACAAAACAGCTTTTAGAAACGCACATCAGAACCCACACAGGGGAAAGGCCGTACATTTGTACATTCTGTGGAAAGAAGTTTTCCCAGAAAGCAAGTTTAAAGACACACACGTTCCTTCACACAAACCAGTGGCCACATAAATGTCCAATCTGTGACAAGGGATGTGCAAGCAAAAGTCACTTAACCAGACATATGTCAACCCACAAAGACAGTGGCCACAGTATACAGACTGCAGAACAACGTTCAGTGGAACATCCAGTTCAGTAAGATACAGGCAACACCTCCCAGGACTGATAAAGTAACATGTGTAAACAGATGGCTACAAGATGCAGATAAAAAAGCGTTATAAA
>CM054168.1:34171585-34186785 GCA_028751875.1 Rapana venosa
TGGCCTTTTCACAGCTACCACGCAAAACTAAACTTTTGACCCGGGGGCAATGCAACAGGGGGTGGAGCTCCATCGTTCAATTTAAGTTGCACGGGGGACTTGGTTGGTTTTCATCTGAAAGACAGCACCTAACCCCACTCAGGTTAAAGATGGAAAAAAGTCTAAATTTTCATCAGGAACTAATCATAACCTTCCATTTTCTGACAACAAAAGCAGCCCCAGTAATCTGCTTTATCTTTTTTTCACTTTTTTGTGGTCCAAAACACACACACACTGCTGGGGCACACAAACCTCACATGCTGGGCACAACAAAAAAACACAATACCCACGCCGCATACACACACTCGAAACGAGCCGTTTAACCCCTTCGGAACACCACACACATGCACATTCAAACACACCACACACCACCACACACACACACCACACACCCCACACCCCCACCACACACACACACACACACCCCAAAAAATTGCCTTTTGAGTTTTGATAGCCGGTGGTTAACTCCACATTTGCTCATGTCGCTGCCCTGGGCCAATTCCATTCAAGGAAAATATATTTTAAGTAAAACACATGCGGCCCTATTTCCCCCAAAACCTTTCGGCGAGATTATAATGAAATCCCAGGGTGGAATGACAACAACATCTGGCAATGTTGACCCCATCCCTTTAAAGGGGATAAACCATTGGTCCCTAAGGCTATAACAATTTTTTTAAATTTTTTTTTTTTTTTTATTTTATTTTAAAAAAACAAAAAGTGCAACATGTTCCCATACCTGTGGGGTCGGGGGGCCGAGATTCAGACTTCAGTTCTCCGGGGGCCGTATTTGGGAGGACACCCATCCTTCTCCTGCTTTTTTCACCTTCCCCGCCCCCAAAAAGGGGGCAATACCCACCAATGTACAGCTAGTAAATTTTGGAGACAGCTGGGCCAAGGGCACGAACGGCCCCATCCCCAAAAGGTAACCCGCTCAACGCTGTATATTCTTAGCTCGCATAATTTTTGGGGAAAACGCACCACCTTTACCAAAGTGCCTGACCGCTGAGATAGCCCTCCCGCAACATTTCGATTTAGCTGTTTTTGTTCTGGCGGGAAAAACTTGTTTTTTGTAACCTGTGGCTTTCTCAAAGCATTACATCACCAATATTTGTCAGGGAGTTTACCAAACAGGGCCAAGCAGCCTGCTTTAGTTTTGTTTTTTTTTTTTGTTGTTTTTTTTTTGTGCCCTCATCTCTGCGCCCCCCTCCACTTTCCCCCCCGCTCATTCCAAATCTCCCCGCCCTCCACCCCCAAAATTTTTGTTATGTCTCATCCTCGGGGTGGAAGTCCAAGGGGGCCCCCATATAAAGGGGCCGCCGGGGGCCCCACCAGCCAGGGGGGCCCTGCATTGCGGGGTGTACTTTTGGGGGGTCATGTGCCTTTCTGACCTAACATACCAAACCCCCCTACTAACCCCTACTAACGACGTTACTCTCGCGGACCAACTGAGTGAGTTGCCCCCCCCAGGGGGGCAACCACAACAACGCCCTCCAACGACCCCCCCCCCCGAACCTCCAACCCCAAAGCTTTGACACAAACCACCCGGCCAAAATGTGGGGAAAACCCGAATTTGGGGCCCCCATGGACAAGAATTTTACCACCGAATCAGAGGGAATTTTTTTTTTAAACATGAGATCAAAACAATGAGGGTGACTAATATGCGCTGTGGAAGTCATATTCTTTGAGACACTTGCAGGGGTTTTACTCAAAACCTTTCCATCATAATATATCCCAGCGCAAACCCGGGGCCCCGGGGATACAAAACCCGCAGGTGGGCAGGTAATTTACAACACCTCTCAAACCCCACCTTTAAAAATGGATGAAGCTCACTTGGGTCCCTTTTCTTTTCCCCGAGCCCACGCACCCATCGGGTAGGAGCCGGCCGGAGTCCGAAAAACCCTATGACCTTATGGGGTTCAAAACCCGCACCTTTCACCGTAAACCCCCGAACCCTGCGCCTGGGGGCTGGGGCGTATAACAAAAATTACCAAAGCTACACATGGGGGCTGGGTTTTAAAAAAACACTAGAACCATTCCATTTTCATCAAAAAAACGAAAAAAAAAAAAAAGAATAATATTTTTTTTCAAATAAATAAAAAAAACATGCACATCACAAAAACCAACCAAAAAGAAAATTAAAAACAGAAAACTTGTAACAGAAAAAGTTTATACTTCGGCGCCAAAAATATAAACATACATTTCCCATAAAAATATTAAACACTATCAAAGAAGACCAATAATTTAACTTCTTCCGTTCCTTTTTCACCTCCTTCCAAAATTGGGGCACGGAAGCACGAAAGTTTTCACTGACCCAAACACTAGGGCACTCTTTCCGGGAATTCTAGACATTTAAGCTGATTAAACGGGGGGTGTATACGTCATTTGGGATAAAAGTCATTGTGCAAAGAGGAAAAGGAAAATGTCTGTTTTTTAGTTTGTTCGTTTCTTCTATTAATATTGTATAATCTTTCTGTTGGGGTTCAGGCACTGCAGGTTTTTATTTTTTAAAAAATTGTTGTACAAAAGTACATCACATGGTTTAGCCCGCTTCAGGGGGCTTTTCTTTGGTTTTAAAAATCTCACATTGTTAAGGGACTCTAAAATAGTTCAAGCCCTTTAAGTACCCCCCTAATTTTTTAAACTTTTTTTTTTTTTTTCAGCATCATGATATTTTTTTTAAATTTTGAAAAAAAAAATACAGTCATCTTTAAAAAAACTGTAAACAATCTCAAAAGAAACCTTAAACACTTTTCAATGATGTAAAATTGATGTCATTATTATCGGGGAATCTGTAATTTTTTCAAATATAGTCAAAAAACAGTGTCCCACAAAATGGGGAATCCATTTAAAGGGCTTCCAATGATTAAGCATTGGGTTTTGGTTTTACATCAGTCCCCATTAGCAGTTTTCCCTATTTTGGGGTTTTTCTTACCAGCACAAATGGGCCCAATCTTTCCAAAAAGGGGGAATGGGTTTTAAAAGTTTTTATAGGATTTCTCCTGCATTCACACAGGGGACCTTTGTATTTTGGTTTTTGTGTGTTTGGGGGGGGGGGGGGCATTACGCTGTCGTATTTGTTGTGTGCGTGTGTGGGTGTGTGTGTGTGTGGTTTTGGGGTTTGGTTCGTCACGCTTATCACACTTGCAAACTTTGTGTTCAAATTTAAAAAAACAATTTTTAAAATCAATAAAAAAAAAAAACCCTTTCCCCCGGGTGTAAAAAAACGTTTAAATTTTTTACTATAAGATGTAAAAATTGTTTTTAAATTTCCATAAAAGTGAAATTCAAGCAATCTTTTTAATGAAATTACAAGCCATCAGTCATTCTAATATTTTAAAAGCATTGCCATTGTAAAAGCCCCCCAACATTCTACAAGTTTTGGAAAAGGTGTTTCTTTTTAACAAAAACCCAATGAACATGTCAGTAAAGTTAAATGTTTGCTAGTTTGAGCGGGGGATTTTTTTGTTTCATTTTGGGTTTTTTTCCCCATTCTTTTCATTATGTTTTAAACCTTTTAAATAGGAAAAGATGCCAACCAGACAAGAATAAACGCAAAAACTGTTAAATCGTTTTTTAAAACTTGTTTAAATTTGGGTTTGTTCCATTTTTTTGAGGGAAATAAATAGACATTTTTGGGCCCTTTTTACACCCTTTCTAGCTGTATGAAGTCCAAAAAATAACTTCCCCTTCCCTTTTAAAACAAAAACCCTTTAAATTCCAAAAAAATTGGGAAACCTTTCAAACATGTGGGAAAGCTTATGCAAACATTCTACATGGGGCTTTGGTTAAAAATCATGCAGATAACTTTATTTGGTGGAGGTTGGGTGGGGGGGACAGGTTAAAAAATCCCACTCCGGGGGTAAAATCAACCCAATGGGGGGGTTAAACGGGTCAGCTGATCTCCCACTGCACACTTTTTTAGCCACCAGGCTACCTCCCCTTCCCCCCCCATTGAGTGTATGAAAGAGAATAGGCACAACAATTAAATAAATGCATACTGCTTACATTAAAATAACCAAGAATCACCGGGGAAATGATCCAACCATGTATAGAACAAACCACAACCAGTCACCTCAATCCTAGCAACATTATAGCCTTGTGTTTTTGCAGGTGCCTTCTGTTTACAAAGATGTACCAGGACAACGCAGCAGTGCAAAATCAAGACAAAGGAATGTTCAGCACAGATCAACACAGCTGTCAACAGAGATTCTGTGACTGAACATGAACATGCCCAAGACCTGTCTGAACACGTAAATTCCAAGAACAGGCAACTGGTCACGTGAGAAAATCAGGGCAAACAGGAATCCACAAGGCACTTCCGGGTTCAGAGTGTTAACAGAACAAAAACTGACCGATGACACAGCTAAAAAAAAAGAAAACAAACATACCAGATAAAGCCATAAATTTTGGGTTGCACAAAGTGTGGTGATACTTTCATTTGTAAATTCTCCTATAAACAGTATATTTTAGCCCACTTAGGATTAAAGTCATACCTCTGTAAAATGTATAACAGTAAATCAGATTTCAGACCATAGAAAGCAGGTAAGCCTGGAAACGATTCCTGACAGTCAAGAAAGTTTTGAACAAAGCACTGCTGTTCACAGTCCAATGTTAATACACACAGCACAGAAAACACCCTCTGCATCTGGAAATAGTGGTCACCCTCATAACACCCATCCCTACAACACTGATGTGACTCAACACAACCCTGACTTTACTGGGAACATGGGCACTAAGGCTGGCACTACAGGACAGCTTCACAGTACCAGCAGTGACACACCTCAGAATAAGGGAACTGATGTAGGTGCAAGGGTAAAATCTTACAAGTGTAACATATGTGGAAACATCTTCAGTAGAAAATATCATTTAAAACGACACATGGATGTCCACACAGAAGAAAAACAATACAAGTGTCCACAGTGTGAAAAGGCATACAAGCAGAAAGGGGACCTAAGAAAGCACACACGACTGCACACTGAAGAAGGACTCTTCAATTGCCAGTACTGTGATAAGTCGTTCATCACAAAACATATTTTAGAACTGCACATCAGAACCCACACAGGGCAAAAGCCATACACTTGTACGTTCTGTGGAAATACGTTTTCCCAGAAAGGAAGTTTAAAGACACACACGTTCCTTCACACAAAAAAGTGGCCACATAAATGCCCAATCTGTGATCAGGGATGTGCAAGCAAAAGTAAGTTAAGAAAACACATGTCAACCCACGGAGACAGCGGCCACAGTATACAGACTGCAGAACAACGTTCAGTGGAACATCCAGTTCAGTCAGACACAGGCAACACCTCCCAGGATTGATAAAGTAACACATGTGAACAAACGGCTACAAGATGCAGATAACAACGCGTTATAAAAACACACAAACAACCTTGTGCAAAGCATAGGTCACTTCCTTCTTGCAACACCAAAACACCCATAACATGGCCAAGTGTTGCTATACATTCATTCTTATAAATCTGTGTCATGCACACAAGTAAAAATTTATATGAGTGTAGAGTAAAACCTGGTTCAATAAATTATTTTGATTGCTAGACATGTAAACTATGTGTGGATTTATTGTAGTCGGGCTGAATAGTTGGTTTAATATATCCCTCAACATACTGTATGCCAGCTGAAAAAGACAGGTAAGATGACATGCTAGCATGGAGATTCATGTTGGTAAATTTCATGATGTTGAAGTTTGTAGGCTTTTTCTTCCCTAAATCATTGGTTTTATACTGTAGGCTGGAATTCCAGTGTTATTATTTTATTCCTAATTCGTAATATCTTTTCACTGTGAATACTGTACATTTGACTTGTCAAAACCCTTGTTTATAATCAAATCTATGCGCAAACTGAATCAAGTAACAGCACACTTTGTTTTCTATACCTATCAGTGATATTCATGATCTTGAAAATACAAATGGATTCATGCACAAGAAATACACCGTTTCAGTAGTTTTCATCCACCGCATATGTTTGGATACGAATGTTCCAATGTTTTATGAGTTAAATACTACTTTACAGTGTGCGTGCGTGCGTGAGCGCCTGTGTGTATGATGTGTGTGTGTGTGTGTGTGTGTGTGTATGTGAGTGTGATTGAGTGAGTGCGTGTGTGCGTGCGTGTGAATGCGATGTGTGTTTGTTATTTGAAGTGTAGTTTTAACACCATTAAAAAACGATTATTAAAGACAAAGTACTTTTTGACCAGTCATAATGACATTTTAATCAATATTTCGGTGAACACAAACTTATTTTTTTTGTCTTTTAGAAATGGTGAGCACGTGATTACTTGATTTATCATATGCTGTAAGAGGTGCATTATTGATAATGTTTTTTTGAAGTTTTGACCAGAATTATGATGGTGCACTATATATTTAAGGGTTTTACCAGACTGACCAGAGTTATCACGATGTCAGTAAACGGCTTGAATATGTGTCACTTTCGAAAGCTGTTAGCCAAGGCGAGGACCTGAAGCTAAGTTTTAGAAAAAAAATAGTTGTATAAACACATGTGTTTTATTATTTGTTTTGCAATAAAGTTCATTCTTGTCTAAGCATGTGGTTTGTCATTAGTGATTAAATGGGTGTTTGTTTGTTTTGTTTAATGCCTATATGCTACCTGACGATTTAGACACGCCTGCAGTCACACCTGGAGAGAGATGGGCGCCGCCAGGCTACTTTTGCCCAAGACACGCTATATGGAACGGACAAAAATAAAGAATATACCGGATCGGTCGCCGCCCTCAACAAGGACCGGCCCTTCCTCTCCACCGGGCGGGGGCCCAAAGTGTGCTACGGGTGGTCCCCAAAAAAAAGACAAGGAAGGGACTACATCACCATCGCAACGGGGAACGTCAGAAGCTGGCCCAAACGGGCAAACCCAAAACTGCTATACGACTGGACAGGTCACCTGGCACGGTGGGGCCCTCTGGAGGCAGAGGGAAAGAGCAGGGTGAACCCATACGACGGGGGCCAAAACCTACTTAGCGGGGAGCAGGCAAGCTTTCAAGGCGTAGGCATCTTGTAAACAAGAACATCAAGCCCGGGTAATAATATACCCATAAACACCGGGTTAGGGCCATCCGCCTCGGGGCACCCCTTCAACTCACAGTATTCAAGCCTACCACCAACAACGACCCAAAATAAAGTCAGGGGAATTCTAAAACCAACTACGGGGCACACGTAAGATAACAAAAAGACATCCTACACCAGGGAGACGGAACCCAAGGTTGGCGAAGACGCACAAAAAACGGAGCAATTCGGGTCCCCCTGTAATCGATCACCAATAGCGAGGACCCGACTACTAAATTTTGCCACTACAACACACTGCTCGCCAATACCCTTGAGAACACAAGGCATCCCGACGCGGGGACATGGTGCACCCAAGGAAAACCACAAAACCCAATTTGACTACATCCTGGTGCAGAACCGGTTTCGATTGGCATCAACAGACCAAACGGGACATTCCAATTCAGACAGGGGCACGATCATACCTCGTGCCCTGAAATTTAGATCCGTAGAAGACCAATAAAAAAAGAACACCAGACTAAATTAAACCGAAAAAACGAAGGACCCCCCCATCCCGATCCTTTCCAGCAAAAATGGGAAAATTTCGCCCACGCGGCACTTAAAGAAGATGCCAAAACATGACCACCATTTTAAAAAAAGTGATACTGACAGAAGCTATTCTGCAAACATCGCCGAAAACCCAAATCATGGGCCCAAGATAAATCTTAATATGGTTTGAAAAAAAGACGAACCTGAAGAAGAAAAGAACACTACAGAGGACTGATACAAGAAAAAACAAGAAGATCGGGAGAGACTGAGAAGACCAAGGGGAATGGATAAGAAACAAGTACAAAATCGAAGAGACCGACAAAGAATAAACAAAGACATACCAGATTTGAAAAAGCCCCCCAAAAGAAAACAAAGTCAAAACCACCGGGACAAAAAAGGGGGAATTGCCAAAACAGAAAAAAGGGAAAAACGTTGGCAAGGGACGAATACTGTTCCGAACTCACAATCATCAACGGAGCACCCCACGTTTTGCAACCAAGCCTCCAAAAAAGACAACTTCCCTTTTCTACGCAAAGAAATCAATTAATCGCGAAAAAAGGAAAATCACAAATCGAAACATCCCAGCAAAATGATCCAAAACGGGGGAAGCAGTGAAGGGATCCTTACAAGTATCTCAACAAGATCTGGAGACCGGAGATGGCCACACCTGGGCCCAATCACTCATCACACTCTCCCCCAAAAAAGGAAATCTCCAGGTGCCAAAATACAGGGAAAACACCTCAAATCAAACCCGAAAGTTTGCGAAAGTATCCTAAAAAGGGTAAACCCCAGGGTGAAGAACATCGCCAAACAACCGGTTTTCCGCCCAAATAGAACACCACAAAAGATTTCAACCAGGTTTTTTGTGGGGAAAAACAGCCACATCAAAAAGACCTTCCACTCTTTATTTATTTTAAGAAAGGGCCTTTGATAGAGTATGGCATACCTCTGTGTGCCACCATAACAAATTTTAACATGGGCCAGAAGCTGTCCACACCATCAAGGGAAACCCACTCAAAGGGCCCCCATGCAGTACTCGTACAGGCACGAGGGGAAAGGTTTCCCTACCCCAGTTGGGGCCGACAGGGGTTCTGCTGCGCCGACAATTTAACATTTTTCCCGAACCATCTGACTGACGCTTTAAACCCACAGCACATCACATTGGGGCGAACAATCACCAACCTAGGGTTTTCCGATGATATTAAAGGCTTTCGGAAATGAAGAGGAAAGGGCCAAACCCAGTGAAGAAACTGACGAAATATCCTCACGATACGGCATGAATCATGCCGAAAAACCCAAACTCATGAAAAACAGGCCCCGCCCAACCCACCAAGATCACTCTCAGCGGAAAAAAACTGGGCAGTTACCATTTTAAGAAACCTTGGGGCCACAAATGGGAGGGATCAAACCGAAATCCAGCAAGAGCCACAACACACAGCAAAGGGAAAAATGAAAACCATATAGGAAAAAGAAACTCCCCCCTCGGGAACCCGGGGAAAAACTAAACGCGCTAGTCACCAAACATCTTTACGCATGTGAGGCATGGACACAAACGCAGACCTACAAAGGAGGATGCAAGCAAGAAATGAGATGCCTCAGAAGGGTCCTTGGGTCTCAACAAGGGCCATGTCACCAACAATAATCCCAGAATACACTCAACAGTGCGGGTTTAGAAGACCACTGACCACGGGGAAAAAGAAAAACCAATGGTAAGGCCGTAACACCCCCAGAAACTTCAAAGACCACCCCCCACAAAGGGCTCCAGGGAAGAGAAACGGGGGAGACAGAGGGGAAAGTGGGGCCCACGACATCCGTATTGGACAGGGGGGACTTCAGTCACCCAGGGACTTGCCCCCGACCGCGCTAAGTGGGGGCCCCTGCCCCATTCGTCCCCCCTCAGCGCCCCCACGACCCGGGGGTTACGGGGCCAGGGAAATGAAGGAAGCATCACACCCCAACACCTGAACACGCCTACCCCCCGTGCCTCTATTTGTCCGTTTCTCTTCCCAACTGTCCTTATCTCTCCCTCTTTTGAAAAATATATACATCACACCATACACATGCATGTATACATACATAAAACTCATGCATATACCCCAAAAAGTATCGCATAAATTTTTTCAGGGGAAAATAATTACTTCGCACTGATATTTTACAATTTCCGGGGCGAAATCTTTTGAACAGTTGAATATTTTTTTTTTTTAATTTACTAAATATCCCTTTTAAAATTTCAAAAAAAATAGGAAACAAACAATACAGGGGGTGGAAAGGGTCTTTAAAACGCATGTCATATCAAAATTTTAGTATTCTAGGGATGATCTTTTTGTATTATTAACGTCTATTGTCTTATTTAAATGTATTTTAAAAGAAAAATATAACTTCTTCAAAATTTAACAAACTTGAAGCCTACAAAAAAAATGAAGAGAGATTTTTGAAGGAAAATTGTTTTTATAGAAAATATTTTAAAAAACTTCAGTGACACACACACACACACACCTACACCACACACACCACACACACACACACACACACACACACACACCACACCCACCACACACACAACACAACGATACCCACACACCCCCACCGCCCCTTCAACACACACCACACACACACCACCACACACCACGAATCACGCCCCACACACACACACACACACACTCTCTCTTCCTCTCCCTCTCTCTCTCCTTCTCTCTCATTCTACTCTCTCTCTCCTCTCCCCACGCACCCTGCGGGCACAATACAAACCAAATTACACACACACGGGGGCAAGGGGCGGATAGCCATGGTAAACATTGCGCCGCAATCTGACGACCAGGTCCGATTCCCTTTCAAGGGGATATTTCCCGGGAGTAAACATGCAGACTCCACTCCCCCAAAAGTCCTTCGAAATGCTTAAACCGAGGCCCGTGTGCAACCACGCAGAACACTCCACACTTTTAAATCCTTCCCCCCTTTTTTTAAAATTTAGGCCATTGGTCCCAAAACCATACAAAATTTTTACAAAACCCTTACCCCGGGGGACGGAAAAAAAAAAGCACAAAAGGGTTTTTTTTCCATTATCCCGATATAAAAGAAAAATACAAAAACAAAAATAATAATAAAAAATTAAAAAAATAAAAACGCAGGCACGCATTCCCCCCACCCCCCACACAGACCACCCAAAACCCAAACCCACCCCCCCCCCCCCCCATCACACACAACACACTTCACGCAACCCCACAGACACACAAACACACCATCTCGCACAAAAAAATACACAAAAAATGCCCCCCGAACAACCAAATAGTTTTAACACATACAATATGTAAAAATTAAAATAAAAATTAACAAAACAAATAAATAAATAGTATATATACAAAACCCAAAAGTTATAATTCATAAAAATTGCAAAATATCCCAAGGGGTGGATATATTTTGGGCCCCCAAACCTTTTTAAGGTGTGTTTGTGTTTTGTGTGTTGGGGTTGTGTGTGTGGTGTGTGTGTATGTGTTTTTACTTGTTTCGGTTTGGTTTTTTTTAAATTTTCTTGTTTTTGGGGCAATTTTTTTTTACCCAATAAGTTGTTTTTATTTTTTGTCGCATAATTTTTTTTCTTGTAAAGAACTTAAATGTTTTTTGCTATGTAAAAAATTGCTGGGGGGTTTTTATTTTTACCTATTTTTCTTGTGAGGACGAATTAACATTTGCCCCTTTAAAACAAAAACCACATGTACATTTTGTATATGACCAGGGAAAAGGAAGGAATGAGTGTCTTTAAATTTTTATTTGTTTCCTCTAAATTTCCATCGTTTTTTGGTTTTTTCTTGTTTTTCTTTAAAAAAAAATACAGTGACAGCTATCAAGAAAAAAAAATTTAAAATCTAACTTTCTTCAAGCTCAGCTCCCACCTTAACCAAATTTGGGGGCACTTTCAGCACGAGAAAAATTGTTCACTACCTAGAACCGACACACTTTTTTCTCTCAATACGAGCACATTTTAAGATATCTAAACTTTGTATCACTTCATTTGTGATGGGTCATTGCACAAAGTGGAAAAGGAAATTTATGCTGTGTTTTACCGTCGTTTTTTTTTCCCTTTTGTATATTATCCCTTGCTGGCGGTGTGGTGTGTGTTGTGGTGTGGTTTCGTTGTGTGTGCATGGTCGGGGGTGCGTGTGTGCCTGTGGATGTGTAATATCGTGTGCGTGTGAGCGTGGTTTAATATTTCTATAATTTTATTTTTCCTTTCAGATGATAGAATAAGCATTGTCGCTTTTTCAAAACCCCCCCCATTGAACATTGTAAATTTTGTCATGTTTCCACCCCCACCAAAGTCTACTTTCCAAAATGGGCCCGACTTAACGGTGCCCAAAATGCCTTCGTGTTCACAAAAGGACCTCGTTTATTTTGTTTGCACCATCAATTAAACACATTTTAGAAAACTTCCAAAAGGTGTACTGAACAATATTGTTTTAAAAGGATTTAAAAAAAACCCCCAAACAACAAATTTTGAACTCCACTGGGAAAAAAACAACAAAAAAACAAGAAAACAATTTTTTTATTCTAAGGAATTCAAACCCCCAAACCTTCCATTTCCGACAAACACTACAAGGCACTAAGGGGGCCGCCATTTTTGGGTTAAAGGGGAAAAAAAATAAAAAAAATAAAAATAATAATAAAAAAATAATAAAATAATATAAAATAAAAAAAAAAAATAATAATAAAAAATAATAATAATAAAATAAAAACAAAAATTGAGAGAAAATTTTTTCGCAAAATGAAAAAAAAAAAACAAAGGGCCCAAAATTTTTTTTTTGGTTTTTCATTTTTAATTTTCGGTTTTTATGCGTTTTTTTTTAAATTTTTTCATCTGTTCCCCCCCCCGAGGGGGAAACAAAGCTTTCATACTTCAACATTGTGAAATTCCCCAACATCAATCTCCTGCCCTGGCATCTCACCTTTTTTTTTTCAGCGGGCAACAATTGTTGGGGGATAATTTAAACAACAATTCACCGAATAAATAAACCACACATATAACATATTCAGCAGTGATAATGCTTTTCTTGAAGCAGTTTTTTTCTCAAATTCAAAGTTAACTTATGCTACAAAAATCAAAAATTAAGATAACAACACAACCCCCCTTGTTTTTGGGGTTTGGTATTAAAGAAGGGGGTCCCTATGCTTCACAAGGTTGTCTTGTGTTTTTAAAACTTTTTTATCTTTACTTAACTTCTGTTCACATGGTTTCTTTATCATCCTGGATTTTTGCCTGTGTCTGACTGAACTGGATGTTCCAATAACTTGTTCGCATCGGAACTGGGCCACTGTCCGGGGGTTTTACATTTTCGATTAACTTACTTTGCTTGCACACCCCATATCACAATTGGGCATTTATTGGGGCCACGGGTTTGTGTAAGGGGGTGGGGGTTTTTTTAAATTTCTTTCGGGAAAACTTCTTTCCACAGAAGTCCAGTGCAGGGCCCTTTCTCCCGTGGGGGTTCTGATCCCTTTTTTAAATCGTAATCTGCAAAAAGTCATATCACAATTTGAAATTTGTACAGTCCTTTTTATTTGGGCAGTCGTTGTGGTCGCTTAGACGGGGTTTTACTTGTATGTTTTTTACACTGTGGACCTTGTTTTTGGTTTTTCTTTTGTGACACCATATTCTTTTAAAAATGATCTTTTCTCGAAGATTTTTTTTCCCTTTTTTCTTGTAAGATTTTTCCCCTTACCTACACATTCCCTTATCTTGTCCTGCTTGTACTAACTGTCCCGATGCCCCAAGGCCCTGCCCATAAGTCAGGTTTGTTGATACATCTTTTTAGGGATGGGTTTTAAGGTGACCACTATTCCCAGGGGGGTTTTGGGCTGTTTATTGCCATTAACGTGGACAGCAGGGTTTTTTTCCCCCCTTCGCTTTTCCCGGTTTTTTTTTTTTTTGGTTTCCGGGGGGTACACTTTTTGAGGTTGGCTTCAAATTAAAGGGGTAAAAACTTTAGGAAATTTTTTTAAAAGGGGCCCCCGGGACAACCCCTTTTGCGTTGGTTTTTGTTTTTTTTTTGCTGTTCCCTTTGTTTGTTAAAAATGAAAGGGGATACTTTTGGTTTTTTGCATGTTTCTTTTTGGCCATAAAATGTTTTGGAACCTTTTTTCTGGGTGTTCGTTTACCTTTTTGACGCTTTTTGTCTGTCGAAACTTTTTTCTTTTCTGTGGCCCTTGGCCCGGCCCTTTTAAACCCCTAAAAAAAAGTTTGTTTTTAAAAAGGGGGTTTTTTTGTTTTTCCATTTTGGTCTTTTAGGGCTCTTGTTTTTTCAAAAGTGAAAATTTTGTTTCTGGGCGGCCCCCTTTTAAAAACTTTAAAAAACTTCGCATTTAAGGGTTTTTAAAAACCGGTTTAAAAATTTTTTTTGCTGGGGGCGGGGGGGTTAAAATTTCCCCTTTTTTAAATTTTTCCCGAGGCTTTCCCCTGCCCCCCCCCACCCCCCCCCCAAAAAGTTTTTTTGTTTTGCCAAACCCCTTAAGTTCTTTCTTGCCCGGGTTTTTTATGTTTAAAAAAAACCCCTTTTTGGTGGGTTCTTTTCCCAAAAAAGGGGGGTTAAAAATCTTCTTTTTTTTATTAAAAAAAGAAAAACAATTTTTCCTTTAAACTATAAAATGCCCATTTTTGGGAACTTTTCCAAAAAAGTTGTGCCCGTCTATTTTAAGTTTCCCCCGAAAGGAAAGGGCAAACCGCTGTAAATTCAAAATTTTTCTTTTTGCACTTTTCGCTGGGCCGGTTGTCCCCTTTTTCCCCCCCCAGTGTGTTGAAAATTGCCCGTCCCTGTAAAAAACCTTTTCATTTTTTTCTTTTTCCCCTTTGGGGTTGTGTTTATGGGTGGGTTGGACTTAAAATTTCCCTTGGTGCGAGGTTAAAAGGTGTTTTTTTTGGGGAAAGGTTTTACTTTTTAAAATTTTTTTTGGGGGGGTCCTTTGGGGTTGGTTTGGGGTTAACCGGGTTTCTGGGGAAGTTGGGGTACCGTTTGGGGTTTTTTTGTGTTTTTTGGTTGTTTGGGGTTTTTTTTTTTGGGGGGGGGTTGGGGGGGGGATGGGGGTTTTTTGGTTTTAAAATTTGGTTAATTTTTTTTTTTGTTTGGGTTTTTTACCCTTAGTTCACTTTTCGGAGGGATCCTTTGGGAAATTAATAAAAGTTGACTTTTTTAAACAATTTGTGCGTTTTTGTTTTTATTTTTTCCCTTTTTCAAATTTTAAAAAAAAAAAACTATGTCAATTTGAAAACCCCAAAGGGAAAAAAAACCCCAAAAACCAAAAACAACCCCAAAAAAAAAAACCCCCACAAACCCCGAGTCCATGTAAAAACAACTCACACTTTTTTAAAACCCTTTTCCCCTTTTTGGGGCATTGTTTGTAAAATTTTTTAAAGAGCCTGCAAAAAAAAATGTTAAAAAAGACAAATGTTTTCATCTTGAAAAACAAAAAACCCAAAAAAAAAAAAAAACAATTAAGCAAAACCCAAAACCCCCAAAACCCCCAAAACAAAAAAAAACACAAAAAAAACAACAATTTAAAAAAATTTAAATCAGGAAAAAAAAAGGTAAAAACCCCCTTTTTTTTTTTTAAAACCCC
>CM054168.1:34187285-34189785 GCA_028751875.1 Rapana venosa
TTTGGGGAGTGAGGAGTCTGCACTGATGTTAACTCAGAGGGGAAATTGTCCCCTTGAATGGGAATCAAACTCAGATTGTCAGATTGCCAGGCAATGTTCTAATCAATAGACTATCCGTTATCCCTTACACCTATAAGCTGCAAGCGTAGTTTTTACTTTTTTTCTGACAATGTACACTATTTAATGGAGAAAAAAAATTAGGAACAACATATGAATGAGACAGATGGTAAAGAGATTCAGACAGACGTGTAACAACACAGAAAGATATACCTTCTCCATCTTGCTGTCACAGCATCCACGCAGTAACTGACAGTGGACCACACACTGACCTCGCACATTATACTGACCTGTGTTCACATATCTGAAGAGTTGAGGGTGAATGAGAAAACGCTTTATTTGTTTACAGTGAACAGAATGCACGTGCTACTGAGTGCTGTTTTTGTTAACCTCTCTGTTTCTCTGTGTTTCTGTGCTTCAGTCTCTGCCTTTGTTTCTGCCTTTGTTTCTCTGTCTGTTTGTCTGTATGTTCTGTCTATATGTTTATATGCCTGTCTGTCTATCTGTTTATCTGTGTGTTTATCTGTTTGTCTCTCTGCCTGTCTGTATGTTCTGTCTATGTGTTTATATGTCTGTCTGTCTATCTGTTTATCTGTGTGTCTATCTGTCTGTCTCTCTGTCTGTCTGTCTCTCTCTCTCACACTGGTGGTGGGGGCCAGGAGAGCCGGGTGGTTAGAGTGATGTTTTCCTGATCTACTTACCCAGGTTCGATTCTCGTTCTGTGCAGACTCCACTCACCACAAAAGTCCTTGGGATGAGACTATAAACTGACGTCCAGTTAAAACAGGTCCATTTTTCAGAAGGGTAGGCCATTGTGTGCCCGTCGGAACGGATATATAAAAATTGAAAAAAAATATGTGTTCAGAAGGGGCTGGATAAACAAAAAAACACACGAGTGCTTATTCAAATATTCCTGGAATAAATAAATACATAAATGAATAAATAATACATAGATATAAACAAATAAATGAGCAAATGAACAAATGAATAAATATATTTTTCACTCCCCACTTATACATTCACTCTCTAGAGTGTGGACAACTAAAGAGGGATAAGGGAAACAAGAAAGAGAGAAAGAAGAGAGACAGAGACAGAGAGACAGGGACACAGCGGTACAAAGACAAAGACAGAAACTGACAGACATACAGACAGCAGACATGCAAGCAGGCAGACAGTCACGCATACAGACAAGCAGACAGACAGGCAGGCACACAGACACACAGACAGACACACAGAGACATGGTCTCTTTTCTAACCAACCTAATTTCCTCACAATACTTCTTCTTCTTCTTTCTTTCTTTCATCTGCCGCTGGTGCCTTTCGGTGTCACGGGGAGACACAGACGTCTGTCTGCAGCAAGGCGGGAGGCTTGATGTAGTGACAGGTCATGGGCTGCAGGGTGTCAGCCAGGAGCCGCTCTATCGTCTCCTTGGTCTACCTCTGGCTTTCCAGCCATTGAATTTGGTGGTGTATGCCTGTAGGGCTGGCTGGTTGGGCGGCATTCTAGTGAGGTGACCAAACCACCTGATCCTTTGTTGTTCGATATGGTGGAGAATTGGTGTTAGTCCGACCAGGTCTCTGATCACCTCATTCTTGATCTTGTCGCGTCTGGTCTTGTTGACAGCTTTTCTCAGGCAGTACATTTCACATGTGACCAATTTTCTATCTAAGGCTTTTGTTAGGGCCCATGTCTGACACTGGTATGTGAGTGTTGGAACGAAGATGGCGTTGATGAGTTTTGCCTTGGCGCTCATTGAGATGCTGGAATGGTTTAAAAGGGGGGGGGAGGGGCGAGTTGGTAACTGACTGCATTCGCTTTCAGGCATCTTGTTTCTAATCTCTCTGTGCAATTTTCCATTTTCAGTGAAGAGGCTGCCAAGGTATTTAAATTCTTTAGTCTGTTTCAGCTGGGTGCTGTTGATGTTGATGTCCAGCTTTCCTGGATTTCTGCTGACAGACATAATTTCTGTTTTGGTGATACTGATCTTCATGTCATACCTCTCGCAGCTAGTGTTTGAGTTGGTCTGTGTGATCTTGAAGAGCTGCTTTGTTCTGATTCATCAGGGACTGGTCGTCAGCAAATAAAAGTTCGTTCAGGGCCTCAAGATCTGGGTTGGCTTCCTTTGTAATCTGGTCCATGTAGATCACGAAGAGAAGGGGAGAGAGTACGCAGCCTTGCCTGACCCCTGATGTAACCGGGAACCAGTCGGATGTTCCACTGGCTGTTCGGACTGCGCTCATACTGTTGGCATAGATTGCTCTGATGTTATCAAGCAGCTGCCCCTTCACGTCGTACTGCTCCAGGATCTTCCAGAGCTTGTCTCTGTTGACTCGGTCGAAAGCTTTATCTTGATCAACGAATACTGTATGCAGGTCTTGGTTGTATTCGATGGCTCTTTCACACAGCTGTCGGAGTGCGAAAATGGCATCTGTGCACCCTCTT
>CM054168.1:34194785-34199785 GCA_028751875.1 Rapana venosa
ATTTTGTCATCCAAACGTTTATTTTGATTTGTTTGCTATGGTAGTGGTTTTTTACATGATGTTGACAGATACATTCTCTTCTTGCCGATTCCTCTTGACATTTGTGACGCTCCACCACGAAATGAGTCGCTTATCACCTGACCCACTTTCCTGCTAGGAGTTATTTTAGGCAGGTGGGGATCAGGTTGTTGGTTTTGAGATGTTGATGGACTGTAAATATATAGCCACTATTCTACCTTATATTGAATTATGAAGTCACAAGTTTATTTCCTATTGCTTTAAAAGCACATGTAAAACAACCACAAGCCCTCATACTGTCTAACTATTTGGATGCTAAACTTGCCAATTTCTCAAATGTTCACTTCCTGCAGTCTATCATGTTGATTGACAATAACTCTTCACAGAATTGTCCTATGTTCAATCTGTGTTGTACATTGAATGGCCCTTTTATCGCAGGCTACCAGCATGACATTAACTAAACATTGACCTCTGGTGCAATGCAGCACATTGTGTGGTGGAGCGTCACATCTGTTTCATTTATGTTGCACATGGGGACTTGGTTGGTTGTTTCATCTGAAAGACTCGCACCTAGACCACTACTCATGGTCTAGAAGATGGAAAGAATGTCTGCAATTCATCAGGAACTGGATCGGTAACCTTCCATTTTCTAGACAAGCAAAAGCACTGCTCCGGTAATCTGCTTGTCTCCATTTTCACTTGTTGTGGTTACCAGAAGCACACACACACATGCATGTGCAACACACCTCACATGCATAGGCACACAAACATACAAACACATATACACGCACGCACGCAAACACACACTCGCACGCACGCACGTATGTACACACGCACGGACGCGCACAGACACACACATGCGCATTCAAACACACACACACACACACACACACACACACACACCACACACACACACACACACACACACACACATACACACACATACACACATATACATAACTCACATACATACATAACTCAATTTCTGTGATATATTTACTTACACGTACACACGCGCACGCACGCACGCACGCACACACACACACACACACACACACTCACACACGCCAACGATTTCACTCATATACTCACACTCATTCACTCACACACACTTACACACACACACACACACACACACACACACACACACACACACACACTTACACACACAAACACACAAACACACACACGCATGCACGCACGCACATACACACACGCACACACTCGTACATGCACACACATACATACACGGACGTATACACACTCTCATACACACACTCACACATGCACGCACACGCGCACACACACACACACACACACACTCACACACACACACACACACACACACACACACACACACACACACACACACACACACACACACACACACACACACACACACGCACACAAAATCGTCTGATATCACTTTTTGGTGGAAGGACGTTAAACTGAAGAACTAACACACACACACACACACACAAGCACACACACATATGCGCTATTGGAGGTTGTGATAGCCTGGTGGTTATAGGCATCCGCATTGCGCTCATGATCTGCTGACCTGGGCTCAAATCTCATTCAAGAGAAAAATTTACTTTAGAGTAAACATCAGTGCTGACCCTACTTCCCCCAAAAGCCTTTCAGCTGAGATTATCAACTGAAATCCCATGTGTAAATGCACGCAGAACATTTTGCGCATATGTTCACCCTGTTCCACCTTTCAGAGGAGTAGGTCATTGTGTGCCAGTAAGGAGGTATGACGAAATTGACCAAACAGCATACACATGGGGACTATGTGTGAAAAAAACATGATGATTTATTCCATTATCATCAAAATAAACAAAAACAATTAAAAAAATAACATTTTTTTCAAATAAAGAAAAACAGACATGCACATACACACATGCACAGACAACAAACAAGCAGTTAACCAAACAGCAAGCTTGCTAGACAGAAAGACAGACTTGATACTGCTAGCAGCCAAAAATATTAACATACAGCTATCCATGAACAATAGTATAAACAGCTATCAAAGAATGAACCAATAATGTTAACTTTCTTCAAGCTCCTTTACACCCACCTTGACCAAAGTTGGAGCACGTGCAGCACGAGGAGATTGTTCACTGACCTAGAACACTGAGCACACTGTTTCTCTGCAGATATCTGAGCACAGTTTAAGATATCTTAAGAGCTGGGTGTGTAGTCTACTGTCAGATTGTGGATGAATGTCATTGGGCAAAGATGGAAAAGGTAAGTATGTCTGTTTCTTACCTTTTTTTTTTCTTTTTCTGTCTATAAATATTTATAGATCTTGCTGTGTGCATATGCGTGTATGCGCGCATGTGCGGGCGAGTGTGTTTGCATCTGTGTTTTATTATCTATTTCAAGGATGAAGGATTAAGCATTTGTGTGCTGTTTTACATCCAGTTGCCATGTGTATGCAGTTTTGCATATTTTGGGATTCGTTCCTACCAGCACACAATGGCCTACTCTTCCGGAAAAGGGAACAGGTTTTATGTTCTGCCTGCATTGACACACGGGACCTTGGGTGTGTAGGTGTGTGTGTGTGTGTGTGTGTGTGTGTGTGTGTGTGTGTGTGTGTGCGCGCGTGCATGCGTGGGTTTGTGCATGTGTGCGTGTGTATTTGTGTATGTGTGCACGGTCGTGCACCCTTGCACACATATATGTGTTCAGATTTTTAAACAAGATTTAAAAATCAGAATAAAAATTAAAACCCACTCAAATATGTATGAAAACGATTGACTTTTGCACTACCAGTTGAAAAAAATGTGTATAAAAACTTCCAACAAGTGTAACACAAGCACTCTTATTTAATGATTTCAAGCCATCAGCCCATGCATAGCATATTAGAAGCATTGTCATTGTAATTAGCCATCCACATTTTACCATTGTGTTTTGGATAGCCTCTTTCTAAGTCAATATACCCATGTTTCTTTATGAAAAGGGTTGCTGAAAATGGTCTTTCAGAGATGAAAAAGATTGAGGTGGGGGGTTGAGTTATGACCATGTTACATGTCCTCCGACTTTGGATACTTGTATCATTGCAGACACACAGTGGTTATGACGGCAAGTGTAGCACCTTCTATGCAAGTTTCTTGACTGAACATGTGCAGTAAAAGTTAAATGGTTTGCTAGGAAGTGATGCTGAGATTCTTTGTTTCTTTTATGTCATTTCCTTTCAGGTGATAAATTTAACCCATTATTAAGAAAAGAGAGGAAAATCATTTAAAAAGCAAAGCTGGACAGTGTTGAGCAGTCGCTAATTAACTTGTTTCATTTTAGTTGTTGTTCTCATGTTTTCAGGGAAATAGAATATATATTTAGGTCTTTTTACAACCTATTTTTGCGTTTTTGTAGTCCAGTGAATAAGTTCATCCATTACCTTAAGAACAATATGACCTACTATTCCAAAAATGAGAACATCTTCTAACATGTGTGCAAGGCATTATGCAAGCAATGTCACATGGGGCTTTGGTTCATAGAATCATGCAAATAACCTTATTCGGTGAGAGGTTGGGGGGGGGGGGGGGCATGGTCGAGTCAACACGCCAGGGGTAAAAGTCAACTCCAAGGGGGCTTTAATCTAGGTCAGCTGATCTCCAGCACATGCACACATTTCTAACCACCAGGCTACCTCGCCCTCCCACCCATTGAGTGTATGAAAGAGAAGTAGGCACAAAAATTAAATAAATGCATATTGCTTACGTGGAAATAACCAAGAATCACCTGGGAATCATCTAACCATGTATACAACAAACCACAATCATGTCAGCTCAATACTAGAAGGGATTATAGCCTTTTGTTGTGCAGGTGCCCTTTGTTTACAAAGATGTACCAGGACAACGCAGCAGTGCAGAAATGAAGACAGAGGACTCTTTAGCACAGATCAACACAGCTGTCAACAGAGATGCTGTGACTGAACATGAATATGCCCAAGATGTGCCCAAGACAAGTGAATTCCAAGAACAGGCAGCTGGCCAAAGTGAGAACAATCAGTGCAATCAGGAATCCACAAGGCACTTCCAGTTTCAGAGTGTTAACAGAACAAAAACTGACCGAGACACAGCTAAAAAAAAAGAAAACAAACAGTACCAGATAAAGCCATAAAGTGTTGTTGCACAAAGTGTGGTGATACTTTTATTTGTAAATTCTCCTATAAACAATATCTTTTTGCCCACTTAGAATTAAAGTCATACCTATGTAAAAAGTGTATAACAATAAATCAGATATCAGACCATAGAAAGCAGGTAAGCCTGGAAACGATTCCTGACAGTCAAGACAGTTTTGAACAAAGCACTGCTGTTCACAGTCCAATGCCAATAGACACTGCATTGAAAACACCCTCTGTATCTGGGAATAGTGGTCACCCTCATAACACCCATCCCTACAACACTGATGTGACTCAACACAACCCTGACTTCACTGGGAACATGGACACTATGGCTGGCACTACAGGACAGCTTCACAGTACCAGCAGTGACACACCTCAGAATAAGGGAACTGCTGTAGGTGCAGGGGGGAAATCTTACAAGTGTAACACATGTAGAAAAATCTTCAGTAGAAAACATGATTTAAAACGACACATGGATGTCCACACGGAAGGAAAACAATACAAGTGTCGACAGTGTGAAAAGGCATACAAGCAGAAAGGGGACCTAAGGGTACACACAAGACTGCACACTGAAGAAGGACTCTTCCATTGCCATGATTGTGGTAAGTCGTTCACCACAAAACAGCATTTAAAAAGGCACATCAGAACCCACACAGAAGAAAAGCCATACACTTGTACATTCTGTGGAAAGAAGTTTTCAGAGAAAGTAGTTTTAAAGAGACACACGTTCCTTCACACAAAACAGTGGCCACACAAATGCCATATCTGTGAAAAGGGATTCTCAAGAAAATATAGGTTAACCAGACACATGTCAACCCATGCAGACAGTGGCAACAGTATTCAGACTGCA